>JBBBWG010029677.1:6316-26257 GCA_037176905.1 Azolla pinnata
GCACCATCATCCAGGCACCAGCATCCATACATGGATGCACCCTCTTTCGTATGGGCATGCATGCATGCATGAAACACCATCATTCAGGCATGCATGCATCCATCCATGTGTGTACACATCACCCATACATGCATGCATCCTTCTATCATCTGGACATGCATGGATGAAAGACCATCATCCAGGCATGCATGCATCCATGTGTGTAACCATCATCTGGGCATGCATGCATGACGCACCACCACCTTGGCACGCATGCATGACAAACCATCATCTGGGCATGCATGCATGCATGTCAAACCATCATCTGGGCATGCATGCATCCATGTGTGTTCCCATCATTTTTAGAAAATAAAATAAAATGTGTACCATTCATCCATGCATGCATGCATGACATGCATGACATGCCATCATCCATGCATGTCCCTTGTCTTCTTGTGCATAAAATATGTACAACGCTTTCTTCCTTCTTCTTCTTCTTTTCTTTTCTTTTCTTTTCTTTCTTCTTCAATTAAATCCATCGCTCGCTCTCTGTGCGTGTCTTGCTTCTGCGTCTCTTCCATTTCACGCAGATGCAGGAAACAGAAGATCGCTGACGAAGAAGGAAGAAAGAAGACCAGTATGGCGACGCCGCTGCTCTTCATGTAAATTAGGAGGTAAGCCTTCCTTGCTTGAACCGTTCCCGTCTTCTTCTCGCTTGACACATTTATTCCTTCTATGCCCCATCCGATATTTGGTTTCGGTCTCCTGCTTGCCCTCCTTGCTAAGGCATATTCAGGATTGTTCCCGCAGTATCAAGTAAAGAAAATGTAGAGGAGGGGTTTTCATCGTGCTCACGTTCTTTTTGTTTTTCTTTCTCCATTTGCGCTCCTGGATATAGCCGGTTCAATGTTCTAACGTCAGTGTCCCAGCACATTTCTGATGGCTACTCTCCCTATCATACGTATCTTTATAATTTTAGGCTAAAATCGTGGGCTTTGGTTTTCCATTATCCTACCCTAACTAGATTGAAATACGTATACTTGACTCTCTTTGAATAAAGTTTTATTCTTGGATTTGGATCATTAAAGAAAGCCGATCCTAAGATGGTGACTATGATCTTGGAACTCTCTTAGAATAAAGTTTTATTCTTGGATTCGGATAGTTAAAACAAGCCGATCCTAAGATGGTGAGTATGATCTTGGATGCAAAGTTTTCATCTTTGTTCTCGAGAATCATATCTGTGCGTACTGCAACACATATTCTTATATCTGTAGAAATACACAGATATGTAGATACATAAACATGTATATTCCTGGTTGCATGCACTGGCTGGATCTGCTGCTCAAGGGCAAGGGCAGTTGGATTGTTTATCACGAAGGTTGATAAATTTTGGGGAAGCATGTCGGAATTTAAAAGTGCTAGAACTGGACTATCGTGTTTCGATAAATTAGAGGTTTTGAAAAACTGAGAGTATGTCTAGTCTGTGGGTTCTTCTTTACTCCTTTGGCTGCAAATATGCAATTTTAGAATTCAATCTATCAGCTTATAGAAATGTTGATATCTCCTACCAACGGTGTTGTTAAATTCCATCATGTCTGAATATTTTCCCTCATTAAAATTTAGATGTTTTTCCATTGTAGAAGTTGATTCCCTCGCTGAAAAGAAAAAGCCTGTCCTTAGAAGAGTGCAAACTCAGGCAGCACATCTCAGGAAGAGAGATTAGAAATTATCTGGCCCACCATGCTCACCGTGTTATCATGTTTCACATATTTCCATGATTTATTCCCTTACAAATTCCTCATAAATTTGTGTTTCTTGTTCTCTTTTTAATCATAGAATAAATTGGTAAAAGTATATAATAGAAACCATAAAGTTCTGGATATAGAAATATTGAAGTTTGTTTGGTTGCATTTTTTATTGAATATTGATTCATCTATTAATTATTCACAGTAGAAAGTCTCTGACAATGATTTTGGCAAACACCTCCGTGGACTCCCTGTTTTATGGAAGCTTTCATCTCCTTCTCAGAATGTATCATCCAGTATCTGCTTGTTAACATACAATGCAAATGCATCATGAACATAGTCATATCTGGAACACCTGAATTAAAAAAATTTGTGCAGTCAATGCAGCGCCTTATCCATCAAATGACATGCTCTTTGACATCTTATGTGCATCTTTGTTGAGCGTTCTTTTGACGATGTATTCTCACCTGTGATCTCGTTGAGATTTTCTTTTTTTTTTCTTTTGAGGAAACAACGAGGATAGATTATATTGTATTTCTATGCAGTTAATCAAATTTGTGCAAATGGAGCCGCATTCTCATTTAAACACTGTTAGAAACTCCTTTGAGTTGATGATATTGTCATTTGGTCCTTAAGCATGTTATAAGGTCCTTCATTTCAGCTTCCACTTTCTTCTTGTAATAGGTAGACTATTGCTGACAGCCTTGCTCTCACCGAGTGCATCATTATAATGCAGTTGATTAAAATTTATCTAGTTTTGACAAATTCATTATCTTCTTCAATTCGCTGTTTTTAAACCACTATTCATCATCTTGTCAATACTATTATCATCACTTTCTTGAAATCTCATCAAGAAGACATTATCACCAAGTGGACCCTCTATTCAAGAAAAAGAATTTTCATAAAATCAAGAAGACATTATCACTGAGTGGACCCTCTATTCAAGAAAAAGAATTGTCATAGAAACTAAGGACATACTGGTTGCATCTATCAATTCCGATGTCACGAAATGCCAGCTTGATACAATGATCATTTGTTACCAAAGTTGGTGGCCTATTTAAGATCATCCATTTCTGGACCATTGTAGGCCTTGCGTCAGCATTAGAGAGAACAGTAGGATGGTCGGTATTCTTAAAATTTTGCATCATTGTGTGGAACAAATCTTTCACTAATAGCTGCTGCTTTGGGATTATGAAGATGGTCATCAGCCTTGTCCTTCATCACGAGCATGTGCTGAGCCCTAAAACCTTGTCTGGCGTAGCTTGGTGTGCTGTACATTCAATGGGCATCTTCTCTTTGGATTTCTACGTTTCATCTTATTCAAACCCATCATCTCTAATGTGTCACTTGCATGTAACTTAATAATTGGGATTTGTCTGTGGTATGTGCATACATGTTATCTTTATATATAGATTGATGCATATGTCTTTGGTGTGTTTTTATTAGAGGGATTCATGTGTTTATGTCACAGGATTGATGCAACATAGTTGTAGTTGACAGTCCTTTTTTTGTTGCCAAATTAAGTTCTTCTTGAGAGGAAATTCAATCCGTGCACTTTAGATATAAAGATATACTAGATTCATTCCATGCACTTTAGATCATTTGTTTATTTCTTTGAATACCATTCGTTGGCTTTTTTAATGTTATTTCTTTTCTTTTTTCACAGGCTCAAGATACTCAAAAGTTTTGTATGAAACCGTTATTTGAATAATACAAGCATCCTCACCCTTACTTCGATTATTGAGAAATGGAGAGGGATGATGTTCATAGGACTAGAACGAGCTTCAGCCAACTATCAGGAAAGGATAGTAGTAGTGATGGATTTCCTGATGATAATTCGTGTATTGACAGTAATGCCTACCTGAAACGTTCCAGATTGGATAGAAATGAGCAGCATAATTTAGGTGATAGCTATATTACCTTTCCTAGTTATTTCCTTCAGGAGCAAGGTGCATCTTCGTCTCATCATGGGAAAGAGCATTATTTGTGGAATAATATGTCTTTTGATGATAAACTTAGATCTGGGGTCAATATCGATAGCTCGTCTAGGTTTAATGAGAGAGAATGTGATCAGTTTGCTCGTCCTAACGTAGTTAGTCATCATGATCTTGGCAATCCTGGGGAACTTAATGAAAGATCTATGTCCCCATCGAAAGGCAACTGCTTTGATTTTCTTCAGACTAGTAATACAAATGGAGATTGCAGAAGCTCATCTATGCCAGCTTTAAATTGCCACAATTCTGCAGCATTGATGCCCGAATTTACAGCTGCAGAGTCCTCTACGCAGGCGTTTCTGTCAGGTGCACACTGGCAAAGTAACAACTTTCTGAGCCCATTGGAAGAATCTTCGGATGGTGTTCAAGGGAAAGCTTCTGTACCGAAGGAACATCACCTGGAACAGAGTAGGTTTGCAAGAGTGAACGCTGATAATATGAGTGGAAATTCTTCGTATTCTTTCAGTGCCATGAGTCCTGTTCTGCCATCTCAAAGAGAGATTGATGAGCAGAGCCTTTTATTTCATGGTAGTAGCTCAAGAACGCAGTGTGAAGGTGCTATGTCTAATGGAAGAAAGTTCGATCTCAAAAGGAAGTTTTCTACCACAGATACTGACCTCTCACTTGCAGGAGACTCACAGTCCACAGGTTGGACTATGAATCAGTCAACTCAGGATGAAATTGGATCAAATGGCCAGACTAGACCACTCTCCCGACCTTTTGCAGAGCTTAGCAATGCAAGCCATCCAAGTATACAAGTATGGGATCATTTCCCTGAGAATAGAACCAGCGTAGCCAGTTCACACCTTTGCATTGACCATGTGCATAATAACAGTGATGTCATTTCAACTTCAGGTGTACATCCTGATGGCTGTCTTAGACCTTTGGAAGACCATCAAGCACCCTCAGTAGCGGAACAGCACGAGTCTCAACTAAGATCACAGGTGGGAAGAAATTTCAGAAAATCTACCGGTTCTTTGAATGCACCTGGTTCATACACAGATGATCCTGGGTCCAGTGATACTATCAATGGCCAATCCAGTATATGTCATGGAATGAGCTCTACATCCTCAAACATGGCCACTTGTGGGGTTATGAATCATTATAACAGACAGGAAATGATTCCTAGGTATTTTGTTCGGGAGAGTACTTCTATTGTGAATGATAGGAACCGTGTGAATGGTGTAACTAATAGGTTTGCCAGAGGTGTGAGAAGAGCAGTCCTTAATAATTCAGGACATCATGCAATCTCAGATCAGATTCCTGATGTCTCTGTTGCAAGGATGACGAATGCACTTGAAGCTGGGAATCCGTTTCAACTCCCACATGGTTCTGTTCATACCACATTGCCATATGGTCAGACTTCTACTGCTACCAATGGATCTGGAGCTTCGATGCTACCGATTGTCAGCAACCATCCGGCTCTTGCCATCTCAGTTAGATTTCCAAGAACATCATCTGTTCAGCTCCCGGCTGGTCATGCAGCCTCACTTGTGGATGGGCGTCGTGGAGCTATTAGTCAAAGGGCTAGAAGCCAAAATATACTCGGACTACCAATGGGCCATTCACGTATGGCGCTAGGAGATCGCCGACGCCTTATTTCTGAGGTGTTTCCTTACTCATTAACTCATTGTGTATCAGATGTAATCATTTATTTTTGATGAATCATTTCAATCTTTTAACCAAACTGATTTCTCATGCTCATGTTGTCAGATCTTAAATACCTTGCAGCACACATCAAGAAATGGCGATATAAATTTTGAGGTAAAACTCTTGATTTCTTATCTGGTAGTAGCGTCTCAGATTCAGAGGCCTAATATGCTAGAAGCTTAAAGTGTATCCAAACATGGACTTGATTGAGGTTGTGGTGATCAATTTGTTCACCTTTGATCAATTCCTTCTAAAATATATTAGAAAAGTTGCATGAATACCTACTGTATATTATTGAATGCGTAATCACTAATTATTTAGCTGTGATACCAATTGTGTGCAGGACGTGGTGATGTTAGATCCTTCTTTCATCTATCAAGGTATTGATGTGCATGATCAACACAGTGATTTGCGTTTAGATATCGACAACATGTCTTATGAGGTAAATATGCCAGTGTGTAGTCAACATTTTGTCTTTTCTGCTCATTGGATTTTTCTCAGTCCAAGTATGTCTTTTTGGTTTTGCAACCACAGGAATTGTTAGCTTTAGGGGAAAGGATTGGTGATGTGAACACTGGATTAACTAATGAAATGATCACCGCATGTTTAAGGGAGAGCAAGTACTCCCCTCTTGATGCTAAACTTGCCACTGTATCCTCGGAGAGTGATGCGAAATGCAGTATTTGCCAGGTGTGTATTGAATGTGAAGCCTAGGTTTTTGGTTACGGAAGTGAAGTAAAAACAATACTAAAATGGTTGGTTAAACTTTCCAGGAAGAATTTGTGGAGGACGATAAGTTTGGGCAGTTGGATTGTGGTCATGGATATCATACCTTTTGTATCAAGCAATGGCTCCTGCTGAAGAATCTATGTCCGATATGCAAGGCATCTGCGTACTCCAAGTGACACGTATTTCTGTCTGTGAGCCTAAACAATCTGGCCATTCTCCTGATCGTTTGTATAGACTTTACCAGGTATTCATTAAGGACAATATTCATCTCACAATAAAAAGCAGCAGAAACACAGGAATTCTGTTGTTCAGCCTGCAGGATTTTCAGCCAGGCCCAAAAACTGATCGCCCAAACCCGGAAGGTCTGGCTGCCTTGATTGTTCATATGCATTCGCTCTTTGCAGTGTGTTGCCTATTCCGCTGACAGGGTAAAAACAATTCAGTTTTTGCATACAAAGAATGAGCATATGATGTAAGAAGTTTGTGGTAAAGAGCTAGTAAAAAGTACCTACAAAAAGTATATTGTCCGCAGCAGGTTCTCACAATACAAGCAATAACTATCCCGAGGTACTTTGTTGTTATGCATGAAATGCATTCTGGATGATTATGCTAGTAGTATATGTAATGATCATATCATTCAAGCGATGCATTGCGTTCCAGTTTCCTGTGATGCATTGCTTTCCAGTTTCCTGTGACCAAACGCCTGTGTTTGATGAAACTTGGTAGGGATAGCACATGAATCAAAGTTCTAGAAAGCCAAGTCAGATTAAGGGGTTGCAAATGAGAAGCGTTTGCAGAACGATACGCAGAAGCTATATCCTGATTGTTATTGCTCACTTTGTTTAGCAATGGTGCTATACTGTTCCGGGCCCTCTAACATAAGAGTTGGATAGGTCCCAGCACAACTCCTCGCCACCATCGTTCAAATTAAGGATAAAGGAACAAGCAATGCCAACATTCTGATGTAATAGTTGGACTAATTTGTCCCAGATATTTTATACCTTCAGCTATATGATCACAAAACGATGCGTTCAGCATTTTCATCTTCCGGCTCGTCATTGTATTTTATAATCTGGTAGTAAACAGAAAGATTGCTTTATAAAGTATCTTACACGAGAGCATTTTGCACCACAGCATAAAGAAACCATAAATTTGTGGAACTTGACCTTACCCTTTACCTCTATGTCTATTACTTGCTAGTTACCATCAGAAGCCAAAGTCAATGGCACTCTGCAATCCATGAGTTCCCAAGCCCAAGCAATATCTCTGAGAGATGCAAAGATGTATTTAATGGACTAAGGAGGTAATTCAGGAAAAATAAAATTTGCACAATATGTGCATAAGAGGATATACAATCATGAGGTTCATCAAAAAGCGTTGCATCTTTCTGACCCATCTGAGTTCTCCCTAAAGAATCCTTTGATCTTTCTATAAGTTACAAAAATTTCTTGAAGTAGAAGTGAGCAAGTATACATACAATGAAGCCTTCATATACACGCTTTCATGCTGGCCATAAAATTTTTATTTTGCTGCCTTGTGCATTCACAGCCCTCATTTCTATGAACGCGTACCTGAGATGTTTAACAGTCCAAGCTGTTTGATGATAAAGGTCGACGACCAGTAATTGATGATGCCTCATATCCTACATCAAAGCTCCCTTTGACAATCTCTATACACTAGTGGGTTTGATTCCGAAAAGGTTTTGGCAAGTTTTATACATAATAGTTCTACAACTATCCTTCCACATCTCATCTGTTCAGAAAACATTAAACAGAGGTGAAAAGAATTTAGAAACAATTAGATGCATCGCTCCCTTTAACAGTCAAAAACAAATGCAAACATCAAAACGGTGCATTAGATTTGATGGAGAGAGTGGCACAGCCGCAGGACAAGAGACATCAGCAGCATCACAACATAAAGAAAATATTTTGTGGCAGTGTTAGATTTCTGTTGGACATATTAAAATGACAGAGTTATCATCAAATATTCTCTTGATGCAATCCATATTCACATCCCTTACACCAAATTTCAACCATGCTCGCTTCAAAACTAATGCATAATTTCACAGGCATGAATGGGGCACATGGATCTCTATAATTTAACTAATTCAAAGTTGTTATGATCTCCATTATTGAACTTCCACAAACTAAAGTTGTGTAGGGCACTTACAGATGAAGATATGCTATCTGTCCTTTTTCTGGTAGTGATGGTGGCCATCAATCCACCGATGGAATTTCTTCACTCTTCTACAAATAAAGCCATCGGATGGAAAACCATCAGTTCTTTTACTTCTTCTATCACCGTCATTTTTTCCTCTAAACTTGCGGAAAAGTATGTCCTCTGTATCCAGAACGTAAGAGACCTTCACAGTAAAGGAATCAAATACAGAATTATGCAATAATTATCAATTTTCTCTCAATATATTGAACAAACATTCCATTCACCATAACCGATGCTTGATATGCATTGCACCTTAAATGTTTTGCAAGATATTTTACAATCCAGACCATTGGCAGTGTACACACTCTGCATAGCCCAAGCAGGTGAATTTTTCTCGTCATCTTTGTGAAACGTCTGTTTGTTTCTGCTTAACAAAACGATGCACCAGATTATAGGTTATATACAAAGATAATAAGATCTAGTAATATATCCAGTGCCCCATTTAGAATCTTACCTTCTCAAGAAAATTGGAGATTGCAGTTTCTGCATATGATCTGTCTCACACAAGAACTCATTCAGATAGGTAAAAAAGGTAGATTCTATTGCATGCAAAGAAGTTTCCATTTTTTCTGCACCGCCATCCATAAGTTGTATAAACAACCGGCTAGGATTTGATCTCTGAAAATCAATGAATAAGGAGATTAATAGAAGTGGCAATCTAGAACATACTGTATCTGAAAACTGAAAGGTTATCCTTACACGTTCAAATCTATAGATGTTTTCATCCTGCAACACTGTAGCAGCGTTGGCATGATAGACAGCATCTACAAACCCAGAAGCACGAGACTTTTCATAACTATGCAAAGCAAGTAGTTTGTTTGCCATATCATCAGATGTAATGGATTGAAGCTGTGCAACGAACACAAGACCATTGATTTTGAGAAAGTGACATTGTTGTTCTAAGACTAATTCAACAGTACTTCTAGAACTCCTTACCTGCTTGACTAATTTAAAGATTAATTTATCCATTGTAAAAAGGACGTATGACTGTGTTCCAATAATGGAACGACAATCATCTTCAAACTTTGCATTATCAACAGTTCCATCCAGGAGACTATAGAGAGCCTGCATAAATCTGGATCCCAACAAAACACTCATTAGCCACATTGTATGAACAACCTAAGCTGAACAAGGAACTTGCAAACCCATGGAATCAATTGCTATCAGAAAAGTAACATATGCCTAGTGTTAGGCAAGTATAGCACAGTACTTCCGATAGAGTTCAGAAGAATTGTCCTTGGAAGATTTTTGTTTCTCTTCAGCTGCTATTGCATGCACTTTAGCAGCATTTATTCGCTCATACAGTGCCTGGAATAGGAAACACACCTATTATAAGCAGGACATCGTTGTGATAGCATAGTAACATGACAGAAACAAAAAAAGATAATGCATTCATTTAATTTGCATATCACCTGATGGAGCCTAAAAAGCACATATAAAGTATCATTCCCATAAAAGACCGTCGAGCTACAGTTTGCAGTAGAACCGGAGATGATAGAAGGTGCATGAATTGATAATGGCATGCATGACACTAGCAATTTCTCAGAAGATACCAGAGATGTACCTTCACCTTCAGGGTCAGCATCGGCCATACCTTCAACTTCACCTTCACTTTCATTTTTTAATTCATGTTCATCATTGTCATCATTATCATGTCCTTCACAATCATCTGCATTTGCTGATTCGGAACCAGACATGTCCTCCATTGGTGATGGATTGTCACTGTCATCACTCGATTTGGGTGCACTTTCTTCTCCTTCGTCATTGGCATCCACAATCTGATCACCTTCGGCTTTCCCCTCGCATTCAATCTCATCTTCACCAGTATGACCATCAACACCAGCGTTGATAGTTCCTGCCTCCCTTGCCAACATTGATATACTGGGATCAAGATTTTCAGGAATCTTTTCATCTGTTTCTGGAGAAGGTGACAGTTCGCCCTCTTCGCGTTCTATTTTCCCGTGGATGGAATCCCGGGGGGCATCAGGCCTTTCTGATATCTCAGTGTTCCGTTTTGACTCAGCTAGTAACCTTCTTTCTGAAAGCTGCAGCTGATTTTGAAAAAAATCAACTTGCTCTTCAGATTAGCGTAATTTCCCATCCTAAGTAATAAACGTTAAGTTTAAGCCTTACCAGATCAGACAAATTCACTTTTCTGCTTTTTTCATGCAACTTAGCTGAACAAGGGATCACTGCAACAACCGAAAGAAATCAAAAAGAAATTTTTGCATAAACCATTATAAACGATACAACGTGTGACAATCACACAAAAAACTGAAAACGCTTTGAGCAAAACCAACCTTGTTGAGAGCTTACTGCTACTGTCACATCACTTTTATGGTCAGTGGATGCGGATTTTAATGTCCTTGTATCATCTGTGACTGAAGCCATTGAAGCATTTCCTTCTGCCATCAGACTTGAAACATCTTTCTCCACCCGTGTCACATCGCATGGGAAAATCTTATCGCTTTCCTTATCCATACAAGCACTTCTTACGGAAGGATCACAGTTACCACTTTCCACTTTTACAGAATGTCCTTTAGATACCTCTTCAGTATCTTCAGCATCATGAGACCTTGATGGCACACCAAACATGGGCTCCAAAAATGCTGTCCAGAGCCGCATTATTTTATCTGACTGTTCCATTGTAGAGCACATCTCATCAGCTGAATGTTTGATAATCTGATACAAGTCTTCATTTACATCAGGCTCTTGATAGTCGAATTTCAAGTCAGGAACAAGTGGCTGCCTATTTCCAGCTGCTCTACTGAGAATGAAATCGTCATCTTTCCTCTTTTTCTCATTGATCTCTTTGATCTCACCCAATAGTGCTGTGAAACAAGTTGGTAAACAGAAGAGTATTAGTGAATTCCAAGCAGATCATTACACCTAGAGAAGCACTTCTTTACCAGAACCTGCATTAACAGGGTACATAACTAGAGAATAGCATAAATAGAAAACACCAAGTGCAGTGACTAGCAACTGTCATTCATAACACAAAATGGTGACAATGCACTTAAATTATGGTTCCATATCATGTGACTTCTCTTACACAGCCTACAACAACGCAATAATTATGGTTCCATATCATGTGTCTTCTCTTACACAGCCTACACAACACAATTGATTGTGATGAAGACCCTCTTCTCACCTCAATAAACCTCTCTTGCAACATCATCATTAACAACTTAAAAGGACGGGATTATCTTCGCAAAGATTTTTGTTACAAGTCTGCAATTTTATCTTATGGAACAAGAGAAAGTTATGCCAATTCAGCAGGTCAAAAAATCATAATACCTTTTATGCTTAGATTCTTTTTGTCTTGCTGTTTGAAGTAGAAGCTGCGATGATCCAATGATTTATGATAATTCTTGGCATAAACTTCTGCCCAGACTTTATTCATATCCTCTTTACATTTCAGCCACTCCTCTTGCTTCTGCTTAAGCCGGGTAAGAATAACAGGCAAAGCCACAGGTGCATTCTTGTGCAACATATCCATTACATCTAAGCCATGATCACCATATATGCGCTCAATGCATCGGACATTGATAGCTACATCAAAAGGATAATTATTTAAAGTTCTGGACATAGAAAATACATTCAGAGTGACAATTTCTACCAGCATAGCTAGCTACCTGTTAAGAAACCGTCAATTTGAACCTGACCATCTTGTTTGGCGTTTCTTTCCTGGAGCTGCTTTAACAGTTCTTCCAGGCGTTTTGCTGTTACCGCAGTAGATTCGAGCAACATATCCAGCTCAAACCTAGTTAAAATTGAAACAAAATACAATACTATGTATGATTATTACCATTGTACAGATTTCTGCATATAGGTCAGCTCGTGTTCAAGTAAATAGCTATACCGATCATCTTCACAGCGAAACAAGCTTTCTTCATATTGGTTTCTCCTCATGTGCTTGAAAGAATAGTCTTCACTGCCCGAAGTCACAGAAACCCAGGAATCATTAAGCACTTCATGTGCCAAAGGCTTACGATAACTCACAACTGGCTTGGGATACTGCACTCAACATCAATTGAGACAAAGAAAGCTTGTGAGAGTTGTCCTGCATGTAAGTTTGTACAATCATTGACATAGATTTTCAACAAGAGAGGAAACTATCATATCTATTTAAACCAGCTTTATCATCATATTCAGTCATCAAATATAATCCACATTTTTTTATGTAAGACTTAATCAGAAAACTCCACTCACACTTTTTGGCAGGAGTCTATAGCTTGGAGTACACTTTTCACAATTTGATAGGTCTAATTCTGATATAGGTTTACTTATATATTTCTCCCTGGTTTGCAAAGCTTTGGAACCAGGTACATCCCTAGAAAGTTGTTTTTTTTCTCTCTCCTTCTCTTTATCTGCATCTCTGCCCTGATCACCTTTATCGCTCTCCTTGCCTCTTTCTCTCTCTCGTTCTCTTTCTACTTTCGGCTTCAAGGGCTGACCATCTCCCAGTTCTGAGTTGTATAGAAACACATGAGTACATACACCGCACACAAAATTCACTAGGAATAGAAACACACATTTGGTATCCTCAATTTGTAATTGATGAGATATGATCTCTCAAGGAAGTCTTACTTTTGTTGACAAGGTTGGCAAGATAACCCTCTGATAGCAAAAAAACGTGCCTGAAGTCAGTACAAGTTTCAGATTCGAAATCACTCATTTTGATATGATTCTGAAACAAATGTTGGCATACCATTGCTTTCACAGTGAGCCAGGAAATCGTTAAATCCTTCAACTAGATCTACATGTTTCCCCAATATTCCGTTAACCTGGAAACATGTATGAATTATGTCAAAATCAATATTTATTTCCCATTTTTAGGGAGGGAATTAGGATCAGGCATTGGGCAAACTGTATTGATGCCATGCAGACGGCTTCAAAGGTAAATTTGAACTGCATTCACATATTAATAGATTGTTACATAGATATAATAGGATACAAAATCTCTTTATATGTTATCAAGAAAGATTATAAGCTGTAATAAGAGGCTTTCTAATCATACATGCCACCAGAAACTCAGGAATAGACCAAAAATTTCCCCCTCTCATCAATAAGCTTCCACTAGTAGTCACAAAAGATTCAAATGCGCAAAGATATTATTACAGTTCACAATTGATTAACTTGCAGCTACTTATAAGAAAACAGAAGCATGCTCAACCTATCCAGGCTCCAGAAAGAATTGGTGTGGCTAAAGTACTTCAGAAGAGCCATATACAAATTCTCAAACACAACGTCTACCAGATTATTAAAACATACACAGCAAATGGTTTTTTCTGTGCATAAGAAGATCAGAAACACTGTAAAAACTGAAAAGCTCATACACACCAAACTATGCAGTTGTTCACGAGTGATTATCTCTTCACTGTACAAATTCAAGCACTTCAAAAATTCTTGGTAAGTCTCTACACTCCGCAATTTGCTCTTCACGTCTTCAAAAAATGCAGGTTTCCTTTGCAATCCTGGAACAAAAATTCTTACATATAAGCTCAATCAACAGAAAAAGAGTTGTAATCCAAATAGGATTGATATATTGATACTGCTCCTCAGATGGTTCTTTCTTCTACTGGAATAAGAGAAGTACCTGTTGAAGCCTCTAATCCCCCCAAGGATTGTTTGCGAATCAATTCATCTGCTCTCCTAGCAGATTTCCTCTTGTTAGGTAGACGTTGCATAGCCTCAAAATATCTATCTCCCCCCTCTTGTTCAGAATCTCTCTCCTCCTGTTCTGTTTGGATTTCCTTTTCATCTTTCATGCCTCTCTCAAACTTATCAGCTTCAATGATAACATGCTCATGTCGTTCTCGATCCATAGCCTTGTCTGATATTGCACCTCCTTCGGCAGAAGCATTCGCAGTTTTTTCCCTCTGCAATAAGATATCGTTATTTTCCTTTCTTTTTTCATATTTTAAATTTTATGCATGAGAGACGAGCAACACACAGAGAAGCAAGTTTAGAAACCTTTTACTGACTATGAAACAAAATCAATAACTTTTCTTGCCTTGGCGTGCCTTAATGTTGAGCTCTTTTCATCTCTGCGAGGCACAGAAATGCTTTTGGTAGGGGGTTGGCTCATGCCTTTCGAATCAGGAAGGAAGCATGTGAACTCCTCAAGTAGATCTGGATGATCCTTGAAAAGCAATGAAACCTAAAGATAAAAGTCATAAGCAATATAGCAATGCTCATTAAGCATGAATACTGGTCCAAAATTCAGCATGTCAACCTCCGCAACTCAGGAAATCAGGTTTTATCTCACCTCCTTATAAACTTCATTGATGGATTTATTTCCTTTGCGGTACATGTTCAAGATTTCTAGAAATGTCTTGTAAACGTGCTCTTCTTGTTGGAATGTTGTCTGCAATGATGCATATGATCACCATTTCAAATATGAAGATTTTATATTCTGGGAAGATCAGTTACCAACTATCTACACTGGGATGGGAGGTTTTATACCTTGATTTTATTAACATAACTGATGGCTTGCCCATATTCCACTGGTTGCCTTTTTGGAGGTTCTTCTTCCAGAGGAAGTGTGATTTCGTAACCTTTGGGGAGAAATGTGTTAAATCCGAGTATAAGGTCGCGATAACCTCTAAAGAGCTCCTTCACCCTTGCTATCACACCGGCAGTGTCAATCCTTAAGAAGCAACAGTAAGGTAATTCGATTCAGATATGAGGAACCAATATTTAAATAGAAAAAAAGTAGTAGGTTTTTAATATACTAACCTCTGTGCTTTGAAGTCCTTCATTACCTCCAAGAATTCATCATATTTTCCTTTCTTATCCTTGAAGATGTCCTTTACTGCTTGAAGATATGCCAGTGCATCGTTTGTAGTCAAACGTTGAGATTGTGCTGATGTCCCAGACCTGACAGATATGTTTTGAACCAAAAACATAAGCAAAAAGTGCCATATTTATAGAGAGAGCAAACAGCAAAGATAAAAAAAAAGAGGATTTTTCACAGATTGATGAAAAACTAGGGAAATTTCCTCACATCTCTCCACGTGAAGAATGTGTATGCCGCTTCAACTGTGATCCTGATCCATTTTCTTCCCTTGTCCTCTTCATGCTTCCAATACGCAGTTTTTTTCTTTTCCTCCTCCTCCTCTAATCTTTCCTCCTAGCTGATGTATCTCAAAGCCTGGAAATATGAATAGATCAGATACCTCTTCTTATACACAAGCTCCTGAAACAAACAAGCTGAAAAAAAAGAGTTTCTTCTGTGTATTGGTTTTCCGGGAAATGACAAAAGAAAAAGTGAACTACCTCAACCTGCGACTTCATAATCACTATTGACAGGCACAACGTGAGACCAGACCTAAACTGGAAACAGACCTACATAATGAAACGAATTTGTATTGCGGAAATTGAATTGAAAAGAGAAAGCCTGTCTGATGTCAAGCCATAATGAAAAAAAAACATTCTTAAAAAACTTGCCTTTGCATTGAAGCTTTCATGAATTTCCTCAGAGACCAAAGAGTGAAGAGACTTCTCTGTCAATCCAATCCTTGACAACCAAACAACCTACATGTATATGTACTAGTGTCAGGAAAAAAGAACAGTTAACAATAAGATCTTAGCAATGGCTCTGAATCAAAGGCTTCAATGATGTCTAGGAGGGGAACTCTAAAAAGAAATATAAGAACTTCACAAAGAGATCTTCGCAATGTCTCTGAATCCAAGGCTTCGATGGTTACTCGAGGAAAATGTGTACAAAGAAGAAAAAAGGGGTGCTGAATCCTTGAACCAGACCAGCTGATCTGTGGACCAATACAGAATGCGTGCGTGTTAACAAACAGCAAGAGCGGTGATGTCGATAAGCTTCTTCGATAGAATGAGAGGAATGTCTGCGTGTAAAGAAACGAGTTCACAGAAATCGAGTAGGGAAATTTGTAATGGGGATGGGGGAGATGAGAAATGTGCAGGAATGGAAATGGGATGGAGGGGGGAAGAAGACAGACGAGAGAGAGAGAGAGAGAGAGAGAGAGGTTACCTGTAGAGATTAGGCGACATGGCGATCTCCCCTCTCTCATCAAATCAAATGCAATGACAATATAAGAGGCTGAGGAAGACGGAGAAGGAGAAGCTTCTGTTTTGTTGGATCCAAAACAGCCTGTAAATTTTTGTTATGCCATAGTTAAGCAAGTTGAAGCTTTTGAGCACTACGATTAAGAGCTCTAGCTAAGGAATTAAGAAGTTGAAGCTCGAGCATGAGGATTAAGAGCTCTGATCGAGGAGTTGCTTGAGCGCAATGATCAATAGCTCTGGCTAAGGAATTAAGAGTCGAAGCTTGAGCGCGCCGATTAAGAGCTCCGGCCGAGGAATTAAGAATCGGATCTCGAGCGCGATGGTTAAGAGCTCTGGCTGAGGAATTAAGAGTCCAACCTTTGCTCTTGATGATTAAGAGCTTTTGGCTGAGGAATTAAGAATTGGATTTTCAGCGCGATGATTAAGAGCTTGGGCTGAGGAATTAAATGTCGAAGCTTCAACATGATGATCAAGAGCTTTGGCTGAGGAATTAAGAGTCGAAGCTCAAGCGCGACAATTAAGAGCTTTGGCTGAGGAATTAAGAATTGGATCTCGAGCGCGATGGTTAAGAGCTCTAGCCGAGGAATTAAGAGTCGAACCTTGAGCTTGATGATTAAGAGCTTTTGGTTGAGGAATTAAGAATCGGATCTTGAGCGCGATGATTAAGAGCTTTGACTAAGGAATTAAGACTCGAAGCTTGAGCATGATGATTAAGAGCTCTGGCTGAGGAATTAAGAGTTGAAGCTTGAGCATGACGATTAAGAGTTCTAGCCAAGGAGTAAAAAAGTTGAAGCTTGAGCATGATGATTAAGAGTTCTAGCTTAGGAGTAAAAAAGTTGAAGCTTGAGCATGATAATTAAGAGCTCTGGCTGAGGAATTAGGAGTTGAAGCTTGAGCATGACGATTAAGAGCTCTAATCGAGGAGTTAAAAAGTCGAAGCTTGAGCGTGACGATTAAGAGCTCCATATGAGGAGTTCAAAAGTCGAAGCTTGAGCGTGACGATTAAGAGCTCTGGCTGAGGAATTAAGAGTCTGAAGCTTGAGCATGATGATTAAGAGCTCTAGCTGAGGAGTTTAAAAGTCGAAATTGTTGTAGCTAAGAAGTTAAAGAATTGAAACTCATGCATGAATATTAAACACTTGGTTGAGGAGTTATATGGGTCAAACTCAAGCACGATGATTAAAACACATCATCATTCATACACATATTATTCTCTATCCTAGCCGTGATAGTTTGAATGGAATCTCTCTTATTCTCCCTATCACTCTCTTATTCATCCTAAAAATCTAGTAAACTTCTATCATAATTGTGGAGTTAGTTAACAAGCGAGAATATATGCATGTACTTTTAGAGTTTAACATGCTAACAACAAAGTTCATGGCATGAAAACAAAAAATTCAATGGTTATTTAAATATTTACAACAAGTAACTGTTACAAAAATAGAAAAAATATGAAGAATTATCCCAATGAGTACACTTATTAGACATTACTTTGTTATAACAAGCGACGAGGATTTCAAACTCGTCTAAAGAAACACAAAATTATTCTTCCAACTATTTGATGGTACAAGGTCTTAGTTTTGAGGATTTAAAAATCATGCTCGTGCGTGTGGGACTAGCTAGAACCAGTTAATAGGTACCACAATAGCATGGTTCGTACCATTCCTGAAGACATTATTAGAGGATTTTTACAAAATTATATATGAATTCCAAACTTGTTTCGAAGACATTGATAGTGCAAGGATGACAATAAACTAAATTCGAATAACTAAATTGTCTTACTCCGGTTTACGCATAAGATTTTTCCCTCCTACCATGTGTATTCCATGGGATGAGCATGTGCTAATATATTAATTTCATTAAGGTCCGTGCAACAATGTGGAAAACTTACTTTTTACCTTCTATGATGATCCAAAATCTCTTACAGAAATAGTTAGCGAGTTATGTGATATGACAATTGCTTATTTGAGTAACATTCAAAATGCCAACAAATGTTATATTTCCGGTTAAAACAAACATGTGCTTTGATGTTTGCGACTCTACCACAAGTGTCGAAGCCTAGTTCAATGGATGCCCCCCCCCCCCTTCCAATAGAAATAGAGAAGCCTCAAACCATTATCAAATGTTGAAAAGCAATGACGTTGAGAAAATCATCTATACCCATATCGTGGTGATCTAGGATATGTAGTTGTGAATTGTCCACATAATCAAGACGACGAGTCAATGAAGATTAGTATAAGTATAAATTTTAGTCGATATTATAGCGTTGAGTGGTTTGTCACATGCATCGAGAGGTTATGGTTTTCAAATCTTTAGATGCGAGAGAATGTATGTCATCATGACATATAAGAGCTTCGCTAACGAGCTAAAACTCGAGCATGAAAATTAAGAGCAGAAGCAGAGTCGAGGAGTTATATCGAGCGCGGCGATTAAAACGCACCATCATACATACACGTAGCGAGGATAGAGCTCTAGGATCCGACTTCAACACGAATCGTGTTAAGCCATCGCAAATCAGGCACGCAATCATGTGCGTTCTTACTTGTTAGCCCAAGAGTCTCTTGTACCGACGCATCTCTATGACATGTACCGTGAAATGTAAGCAATGCATGCATTGTATGTGGCCAATGCGGCCGTCGCATGCATGCATGTGATGTGGCATGTAGCATGGTGTTTTGAGTCGTCGGGGTTAGGGTCTGCTTCCCTGGTCTGCTCCAGCGATGGCGGCGGAGAGCTCCGGCGGCGGCCGCCCGCGGGATTCCGAGGATGAGCAGGCGGACGATGCCTCGTCCGGGACCCTGCGGCCCGAAGACGAAGGCCAAGGGGAAGAAGGAGAGGGAGTCGCGCAGCAGAAGCAGCAGGAAGTGCAGGCATGGTCATCAGGAGAGGAGGAGGAAGAGGAGGAGGAGGAGGTAGGCAGCAGTACAGGCATGGATTCGCTGGTCTCGTACAAAGTACGGTTGGCACCGTCGGCGTCGGAGGCGGAGGCGGAGGTGAAGGTGCGGGAGAGGAGGAGCGGGGGGCTGTCGTTCCAGATCTGGCCGGCAGCGCATGCGTTGTGCTGGTACCTGGAGAAGATGGCAGCAGAAGCAGAAGCAGAAGCAGGAGCAGAAGCAGGAGCAGGAGCCGAAGCAGGAGGAGGCAGGAAGCTATGGAGGTCGAAGGTGAGGGTTGTAGAGCTCGGGGCGGGGACGGGAATGGTGGGAATCGTGGCGGCGGTGCTGGGGGCGGACAGCACGGTGACGGACCTGGCGCACGTGGTGCCGAACCTGGAGCACAACGCGGCGCTCAACGCGGCGGCGGTGGCGGCGTCGGGCCGCGGCGGCTCGGTGCGCGTGGAGCCGCTGTGCTGGGCCGACGCCTGCGACATGGAGCGCGTCGGCAGCTGCCGCTTCGACCTTGTGCTCGCCTCCGACGTCGTCTACCACGAGCATCTCTACGAGCCGCTGCTGGCCACGCTCGAGTGGCTAACGCGGCCGCCTTCGCCTTCGCCTTCGCATTCGCCTTCGCCTTCGCCTTTGCCATCATCATCAACATCAACATCAACATCAACATCAACATCAACATCAACATCAACATCA
>JBBBWG010029688.1:8512-46012 GCA_037176905.1 Azolla pinnata
GCCCAAAACCTGTCCCCGATTGCTCAAATGCCGATTGCTCAAATGCCGATTGCTCAAATGCCGATTGCTCAAATGCCAATTGCTTGCTTCTTCAATCATCCCTTTTGTGTTTCAGCTCTAGTCGATCGATCCTTTGTATTAGCCCTAGTTGGATCGATCCTTTGTATCAGATCTATACATATTTCATCTCCCCCCTTTGTATCAGCTAGACTACTACTACCTACTATTTTGATCCATCATCGCCCCCTCCTTTGTATCAGCTACATGTACTGCATATTTGTTCCTCCTCCACCCCCCCCCCCCCTTTTTGTATCAGCTAGGCTACATGCCCCTTTCATTTGGGGGCTCTCTCTTAGACATAAATTGCTAGAGATTTGTAACTTTGGGGGGCTCGAATCGCCAACCGCTTCGATCCTCCTCCGAATAAGTTGGAGTTCCCAATCAATTAATTCTCTCTACTTGGTGTCCAGCTACTCGCTCGCAGCCATATATATCCGCACTGCCATTGTCGGGGATGGATACATGTACTTGTAAATAATTATGCCATGTAATAATATGCGATTGGCGACTGTGATCATCGGCAGAGTGACTTTTTTTTCTTCTTCTTCTTCTTTCTCAAAACCTTTGTTACCCATACCTGGCTTGATGAGAGATTTCTGTTTGGGGTGGTTTTTTAGGCTCCACACGCTCTTTAAACTGCTGTGCCCATGTCATCCGTGTTGCTTTGTAAAATAAAACACTTGTAATGAAAGCTTTTGCTAGGAGATTTTCGTTCTTCTCCTTGCTCTCCTGTTCCTCCTGTTTGGTGTAAAAACTTCATAAAAACTTCAAGCATGCCTTCGATACCAGAACGTTTTTTCGTTTTGTATCATTGTATATCCACCGCGGTGTTACGGTCCTGTCTAACCTTTAACGTGTATTACCTATCATATTGAGAAGCATTTATTCTCAAGCCAATGTACATATTCCATTGAGATTGTACCTTTGGAGTCACAGGAGCACTTTGCGAAAAATATATATCTTACTCAGTCTAGAGCGTTCTGTAAAATTGATCCAATGCTCGCTTGCTTTTCGAGGCTCGAAAAACATGGATTTCACTGGCTTCTCGGAGCCTTGTAAGACGACATTTTGTCTCCACCAAGAACACCTTCATAATAATAAGCAATGTCCAAACTTCCAGGGTAGAGAAATTTTGAAGGTCCAGCAAGGGCTTTGTCCCCCACACGGTGCTTGAATTATACCATATGTTTTTATTGCAGTTTATAACCGCTGGTGTAATGAAGTATTCATGATACGTATGGAAATGATCATTTCGTAGAAGCATATGTCATACAAGAGAACACAATAACCATCTCCCACAGAAATTACTGAAGCTGAGCTGCTGTTCTCAGTGCCCCAGCAAGAAATACGGCACCGAATTCTGCTCCCGATGTCCCACAGAGAAGTTAGAGCATTGAACCATGCGATGGAGAAGAGTACAGGACTTCCTTCTCCACATGCACATTTGTGAACCAAAGGATGAATCACGGAATGGCAGCTGCAGGAATTCGTTGCAAGAATTTCAGGACTCTCCAAGCTTTTTTTCCCTGTTTGTTTACCTTTTCCGTTGCATGGATGTGAAAAGCAAAGGTGCCAATTTTCTATTTCCTAAGCCTGCTACAAATCTCTGGTTATTGCTTCCGGGCATCATATCGTCAAAAGCCCAAGCTTCAAATCTAATAAGCTCTTACCTACTTACTGGGTGTGTAATGTTTTTTCTTCTGAAAATATCATTTATAATCAGATGTAGCCATCTGAGCTACAAAGACCTGTCATCAGAAGCTTCCTGACAACGGATCTTCACAAAAAATCAAGAAAGAAAAACAGGATCGACAACAAGAAAAATGAAGATCCGACACGATCAGAAATATATCGGCGACTTCCTGAGACAATAAAAACCAGACAGACAGCTTCCATCATTTGCTTAAAATTCACCGACACTCAAGCCAAATCCAAACTTGTAATCCTTCTTCCAGTGATCAATCTGTGCACCGAAAAGGATTGATTCAGAACCTCTTGAGCACAATTTTTGGAGTTGAAAATCATTTTCTGGCCTGAACTAACCTCGGCAGACAGCAGAAAATTGACACCCAAGTTCAATCTCTCCTCTAAATAGGCAGCCACAGATCCATTCGAATCAATACGCCCCCTTAGCCGACACTGCAGGAAGCTTGTTAATTAATAAGACTAAATCACTAAGAAAAGGAAGAGCTCTAAAATGCCCAAGTTTTCTTCTAAACACTCTTAACGTCAACTACTCCTTTCCCTGTTAATTACATTGGTTATTAGAGCAATGATATAATAAACATATCTTCTTCCTCTAAGCAAATCAAGTATATAATAAATCAACAGGTACATAGCTCAACAAATATCTCATTCACCTGGCGAAGCATGTAATCATAACCTAAACTAGCTGTTGCCTCCCTGTTCGCAAGATTGTACATGAAATCTGTAGCTAAAGAAACCTGCATGAAGCAAAAGAAGGGAATCTCTTGTGGTTTAACAAACAAGTGTCTTTCAAATGTTCTGAGTCTTTGAATTGCCAAAATCCTTCACCTTCTCCGATACTCTTTGTACATAGCTCAATGCAACTAAGCCAGTACTTGCAACCTGGCCAGTCATGATCTGTAAATTGAGAATGGTGCTCTTTAAATACATATTTTTAAACTCCACATTGTGCTGATAAAATAGCTGAGACAAAAAAGTTACAGTTTGCTTCTATGATGGCATTTTTACGATATATTTAAGCTCAATTGTTGATTGTATGATGCCCATGCAGTAATTACAATCAGTTTCCAAATGCAAGATTGTTGTTACATATTTGTTTATATTCACACAGGATGGTTGTTGCACATTAGGTTCTACTAGTTAGGGCTTGTAGTCACCGTTTTATCTGAATTGTACCGTGCTGCAAGGCCAATTCCAGACTTCCTTTGGTGACCCAACCAAAATACTTCCCCACCGAGAGCCATGTGGGGAGAGACACTCTAAACAAACAACAAGACAAAACTTGAATGAGAAAATAAATTGTATGCGTATGTAGCCTTCACCTATTATAAAGCCAGGGCTATTGGAAATAAGGGATCCATTTAACAAGCAATGCAATGAGAGACAGCAGCCCTAATGTAACCTATCTATACTCTTCCAGAATTTATTGGAAATCAGAGAGAAATGCAATGGGATCCCAAATTAAGTGCTACTGCTGGATCAATGAACAAACAAATAAGACACCTGTAAAGGAGTTATTACAATGGTCCAACAACTCAAATTTCCTAAATGGAGTAGGTATAATATTATGCTAACAGACAGAAAGGAAAAACCTGAATGTAATTGGCACCATAGAATGCATTGTTCGCACATTGGATTTGTGACCTGAAATCTTTACCCTGACATAAAAAGACTTAGTTTGCATTGAGGTTGAATTAAAAGGGGAAAAAGTTACAAAGCATCTCCAAAGGTGGATACCTTGTAGTCAAGATTTAACATGCCATGGGAGTAATGAGCTTCGTTTGTAAGCTGCCAAAGCCAACATAACGTAAGAAATTCATGTCAGTTTTAATGTACATTAATGGTGACTGAAGAATGTAAACATTCTTGAGACTCATGTTTATTGAGTCATATTCTTTGAAGTAACTGTGAGGAAAGCATTAAGCATGACAAGAAGGCTCAGAATTTATATGAAACAAGTTACAACAATGTTCATTTCAAAGTTTCAGCCTTTTAACATGTGGTAAGCATGGAAAGCATAAACGTACTTCCAGTAACTTCTTACTCACCTGTCTGTATCTCCATGCCACTGACCGTTATTTTCCAATACCCTTCAGTAATTTCGAACTGTTATTCTCCTTATTTTACGGTACATGCTACATTAATCATATTCATCGGACTTCATAATTTTTTATTTGACTAAATCATACTGCTAGTTCATTCTGGATCCTAAGGAGCTTCCTGAGGCTATGGAATGCAATATCCAAGTTCTGCTTTTGTTTACAATGCATACAATGCTGCCTTCGCCAGATATTTCACTCGTGAATGAACCCTACCATCATAGGAACAGATAGATTTATCATTGCACATAGAGGCCAAAATCTACAACGGTTAGTTTCACACATAATAGAGCGATAAAAAATCTGTATAACCTGAACCTCACTCACAACTATTACGGAAATAGAGAAAATGTCAACAGTTCAATAGGGTAAATCCAGCTATCAACGAAATCAAAATGATGTTCACAGATGACCGAAAAACTTCGTGCATGACCATAAGCTGAAATAAATACGAAGAAATTCCACCCATTCATGAATTTCAGTGTCAAGAAAAATACCTGAGCATTAATTTTCATTGTTATGTTATCTGTAACATCATATTTCACCCTAGCACTCATGCGTCCATCAGTTAGTATGCGCCCAATAAGCATGCACTGCATAGAGGCACATTATCAGTGCTCAGAAATGTTTGTTCATGATGCATGAATGAGCACAAACAAGGATATACTCTACAAAATGACTCACCTTTGGGTCTAAAAAATTTGCTCCGAACTCATATGTGGCTGTAGGAACCTTGAAGGTTTCAGGAGATTGAGAGGGCATTTCCATGGACCCCATAAACACACTGCAACATCACGAAAATAAGAATGTTGTCGTGATGGTAAGCTTAATGTAAGCATACAGAACAGAGATAAATTCAAATTAGATAGTCACCTGTGACTCAATGAAAACTTTGGACTTAGAGGCTTTGTAAAGTCGAACCGTAACCCTTCAAAAAGCTCTGGCTTTAATGACACTGGTGAGAAAAAGTATGAGAGTAAGAGTAAGAGTGACGCTGTTTAAACAATTTTACATAAAATTCAATGAGAAGATGTGATATATATTTTGAATCAACTAATCACCTCACATAGGTGTGTTTTCTAGGTAGATTTAACATTTCAGTTTATGCATAAATTCTAACTGGAGACATCCATAGATATTCATATCTTCTTCAGAGTAGCATTTGAATCATCTCAAAATGATCTTTCTTGCTAGGATAGATTCAACACTTCAGTAATTTCCTCTGTAAGGTACAAACCTCTTTCCGGAAAACCACGTAAGAGTTTCAAAGGTAAATTGCTCACGATTTTTTACAATGAACCATTTGAAGGATAGCAGCTCCCATTGAACTTGTGACAGATACGTTCATTCAAAACCTCACAATGAGAAATTAACAGACAAGTGTTTGTTAAAAAATCTCACTGGACGCATTAGTATGAACAGTCTTTTCTGACTTCTGTTGCAATGCTGCTACTAGAGATTATGTTTGTGCGAGATATTTTACTCACATCAAATTCATAATTTCCTGTTGGTTTTTCTATGAAAAGAGTAATGGATATTAAATACATTACTGCAAATTGGTATACTTCGTTCCTGTTTACTAGTATGTTCCAACAGAAACCCTCCAAAAACATTGTATGACTTCAACTCGCCTCTTTGCATAGAACCTTACCATCATGCAAGAGTGATCTTGCCAGTTCTGAGTTTGCTATAATACTCCTACACCCATTCTCAGGATCACTTTAAAAGCATTAGGGCAGTTACTAACGACTCGGCTCTAAGTGGCCATTCCATTACACTCCTTTCAAGAAGTGTGGGGGAGATTGGGAGCAGATTATTCAAACCTTGCAATATCAAACATTTCAATCTTCCGCCAATTGTCATTTATGTTCTCATTTCGCTTTATAATGATATACCAGCACTTCATTTCAACATTGTCATTCTCCCTCTTAACTTTGCTAAACCACTGCCCTTACTCACAAATAGCTCCACTAACCTTTTCGCCAGCTCTAAACATATCATTGCCACCTGGCTTCACTGCAAAAATTTTATCTTGAACCTCCGAAGAATTTCACAGGTTACTTTATCAATGACTTCTCATTGCAATCCATCTACAACTGAACCTTCTTTGTTTAATGTCCTGTTATAGTGCTTCTTCTCAAAAGTTCATGGGAATCTCTGACATAGAACTCCCGATTAGTTGAACCATAAATTTTTAACATATCTTTTCTCCTGCTTTACCTTGACACGGTATGGCAATCTCGGAACAATAAAAACACTACATTGAGTTTAAAAGTGGCCATTTTCTTCCTCTCTAGAACATGATGAAAGCTCTAGTTAAGAACATCAAGAAAAGGTTTGCAAATGATATCAATAGACTTACTCATAACTTCTCGCTGTATTTCATCATAGCTGACTGGGCAAGGGAGGTTAAGCCAGTCTACGACAGGTTTAACGTCTTCTTTGGCCTGTTTCTCTACGTTCTCCTTGTCAGCGATTGATTCGTGCTGCTTTCCATGGAGAAGCGGATCAACAGCTGCAGGCGGTGGAGGTGGCGCAGAAGCAAAGCTCATGGCTCCTCCCATTATTACTTGCTTCAAAATCTATGCTTGAATGCGAATGATCTGAAAAGATAGATCAACCATGGGAGGGGGGGGGGGGGGAGAGAAAGAAAGTCCAAAGTCGAGAATCAAAAATTGAAAAAAGAAATTGTGAAATACGACAAAATGTAGCTTGCTCACGCCAAAGTAGAAGGCACTTGACAAGAAACAGAAAGAAGACAAAACAAAGAAAACAAGGACGAAGACACGGAAAGGGGGGAGGGAGAGGGGAGTGTTGAGAGGGAGAGGGAGAGAAGACGAACCCTTTTCGCCGAGGAACTGGTGATGAAGAGGTGAACAAGCGGAAGGAAGGAAGGAAGGAAGGGGGAGAGAACGGAAGCAGCGGAGTACTTACGTGAGGAAGAGGTGCGCAATGGAGGAGCAGGAAATGGAGAAGCTCCGCGAGCAGAAGCGCAGGGAAAGACGAAGCACGGGAGGAGCCGGGCGTACAGACAGAACGCTCTCTCCTGATGCAAGAGAGAGGGTTTCTGATCTCCGCAGAAGAAAGAAGAAGAAGTTAAAACCCTAGTTAGTTAATTTAGCTTAAGCTCACATACATACATGCATACACGCACATGCACATGCCCACACGCGCACATACATACATAAGCACAGGCACATGCATACATACGCACACATGCACGTGCCCATACACATACATACATACGTACACATGCACGTGCCCATGCACATACACACATACGCACACATGCACGTGCACATACACATACGCACATACGCACACATGCACACACACATACACATACATGCATACGCACACATGCACATGCCCAAACACATACAAGCATACGGACACATGGCACATGTCCATACACATACGCACATACAAGGACATGTACATGCCCACACGCATACACATACATGCGCATGCATGCATAATATACGTCCACACACACATACGAGCGCATGCATGCATGCACACATACATACATACACGCGCGTGCATGTGCATACATTGCATGAGCACAGCATACATACATACATGCAGCCATTGTGTACGTGCCATCCTAGGGAATGAATGGCAAGTGCATGTGGATGCATTGCTTGATGCCCATCGGCATCAGATGTTGTCTTCTCTCGTACGCTCTGTCGCAGGCCATACATGATGATGTTGATGATGGTGTCGTGGCGATGTTCAATGCAAAACATTTGACGAGATTCAACACTGGCAGGGCTTGCACCATCCCTGTAGAAGAAGTCGCATCTACTCTAATTATTGATTATGAATCCATTGAGGAATTTCAAGACAGATCCAATGACATTGATTGTGTCCAAACAGCGACAAGTCACATCCAAGGTAGCGAAAGAAGTTAATTGGTTGTAGACGCTGTCCACAAATTGTTATAAATCGAATATTACTCTAACGTTATCACTTGCATGCTACAATACACCTTTGAAATCTCGTTTGCTTGATCAATCTAAAGCACGTCGAGCTGAGGTATCGTCATATTTGAGAATTGACTTGGAAAACTCTCTTAAGTTTGTTGTAAATCTATCATTCAAACCTTAAATGTGACAGATGGTTCTATCAAAGTTGTTAAGTGATCAGTAAGAAGATTCTTATAAAACTAATTCCTTTGACTTCCTCTTACAAACATATGGTTTTTCATAAACAGGAGAATATATTAAGAGCATAACCATAATTTTGGCCATGAGATATGTTTTATAGTATTACAATTAGCATGCATGTACAGGTTAATTTAGTAGGGAATTAAGGGATTTGAAGAGCAATATAATTTCATTGTAGGACATTAAAAATTGGACTTCATGGAGACTGCAATTGTGTGGCATAGCTCTTGTCAACAACAAGTTTTCCTCCTACCAAACAAAGCTAAGGTACGAAGGATCGTTACAATGATATGAGATGTTGAGATTTGTCTCGCTAGAAAGCCGTCACAAATGTGACATTTTCTTGGGGTTTACGTTAGTGGATGCTCACTCTCTCCCTATGTTGTTAAAAACGCGTATTTTATAGATAACCTACGTTTCAGAATACTCAAACATATTTAGCATTTCGGAACTATCAAATTTTTTATTCAAATTTATAAATATCAAAATATTTTTTATAGGGCTATTATTTTGACTTGAAAGTGAATATCAATCATCATTTCATTAACTTAAAATTTAAAAATAATTTTCTATAATTTAAGATTCTATAAATTTACTAATGTCAAATAATGGAATGTGAAATTTCTAGTGATATGTAGGTTTAATTGATTGTAAATCTCTGTAACTATTTAACGTATTTAACCCATGTTTTATGTAGTTAACAATTATATGACAAATACGTATTTTATGTATTTATAAAAAAATTCCTGAATACTTTTAAAATACGTAGCATACGTACTGTACGTGTATGGTATGCTACATATGCAAAAATTGCTCTCTCCTCCATACGGCAACATATTAACATTTGATTGGGCTATTTTCCGCAAGCAATTTAGAGGGGTGGATAGGAAAATTGCATGTTCACTTCACACAATGGCCTTTGTAAACTCCGTCTTAATCCTAACTCTAAATTTAGCCCATGTTGTAATGCCAACCCTAACCCTAACCCTAAATATAATCCTAATCCCAAATTTTAATACCAACTGTAGCTCTAACCTTAACCTTAGCCCAAGCTGTAACCCGAACCCTAACTCTAACCCAAACTCTACTCAAGCCGGAATTAATAATAATCAGGACTTCATGTTTAAGAAGAAATTAATATTCGAGGGTATTTTGATTAATATGTCATGTACATTTGAGTGTATAATTAGTTCAATAGCTTAATTTAGAACTTAAATGGACATTTTCTGCAACACGTATGTGTATGCTTGTACCTATGCATACACAACCTACATGCATATAAACATTGATCTACATTCTTACTTGCAAATATACAATACAATCATGCATAGGGTGCATAGAGACATGCATATTATGGTTTTGCTAACCTATGAAATATTTACAATCTATTTATATTATGATTTCACAATCACATTATCAAACGGTATATAGGTAATTCTTTGTATGTATATATTTTTTTGAAGTAAAAGCTCCCCAGACTTGCGAGATTTCGGCTTTTCAATGTCTTGACCTTCGAGTGCCTTCGGATATAATATGATTTGTATTGTTTTAAGTTGTGTGGTGACCTTTGAATAACTACGGGGACATAAAGTAACTAAAGAAATAGTCGAAGTGTTCGTGTCTTAATGCAGGTTAAGAGAACTCCCTCCGATCCCCTTTCTGAAAGTTATGGTTATCACCATTGTGCGATGAATGATAACTTTGTCAATAAACTTTGTCACCATGATTCTTTCAGTAATTTGTGAAAGAGGGTTTCTTTAAACAATATGGCTTTAATCCATGTGGGCTTATGTTGCATTTAACTATATTGCTCAGAAAAATAGCTTTTTGGGAGCCATGGTTGTGATTAACTGCAAGGCATCTTTCCAGTGAATTTACTAGCGGACAAAGAAATTTCAAAAGGAGAGAAAAGAAGAAATGAAGGTTTTCGGTTTCGTGGTTTTCATTTCCCAGCACAGTTTTGTTTCATCTTCTTCTTCTTTGCATCTGGGTGTCAATTTCAAGCCGGGCAGACAAGTAAAAATTGCTCATTTCGTCAATCCAAAATCATAAACTTGAGGGCAGGCAGAGCGGTGAAGGGGGGTTTGATGCAAGCTTTTCCGTTCGAATCAAGCCGAAACACGAGACACCGGCCAATTCGATCGGGCCATAACATTCTCAACCGGTTTCCAGCAGTACTAATATCAATATCAATATCGATATCAATATCAATATCAATATCAATATCAATATCAATATCAATATCAATATCGATATCAATATCAATATCAATATCGATATCAATATCAATATCAACACCCTATCGCACAAGTGATTCGATTAACATCGACCAGCATCAGAGTGAGTGGAAACATCCCAAAACAAGAATGCTGGGAAGGTAGGAAGAAGGTAGACAAGATGCGTGTCACGTGAACCCGAATGAGAAAACGAACAAAACGAAACTACGGGGCGAACAAAAACAGCGCAAGCCTCTGGGGTCGATCTGCGCCGCACACGCGTCCTCCCAATCGGACGGTCCGCCGCCCCCCTCCTCCCGTTTGCGTTACAAAGAGAGCAAGAAATGGTTGCTGGGAAGGTGGTAGACGGCAAGAAAGCAGGTTCCATGGCGGGTTAGCAAGAAAGCCGCAAGAAAGCAGGTTCCATAGCGGGTTAGCAAGAAGCAGGTTCCACGGCGCGTTAGCAAGAAGCGCGGAAAGCGAACAAAGGAAGACGCAGGCGAAGCAGGAAATGAAGGGAAAGAGCCGGGCGAAAGGGAAGAAGCGGAAGCAGGAAAGGAAGGGAAGTGTTTAACGCAGACTGGAGTTCGAAAGGAGGAGGGAAGAAGAACGAAGACGAAGCAGGCGAAGTAGGATGAACGGCAGCGTAACGCAGGAGAATGAAATCTGGTCGACCTCGGCCGTGTCCGTTTCCAAAGAAAAGAAAATGGCTCGCATCCATCGTCCGAAATGTGGATCAGACAGTTTCCGCAAGGAAACGTAGAGATTGCCAGGTAATGGTTTCTTGATTGCAGGCTATGATAAGCTTTTTCGGTGGGTAGATAGATCATAGATGTAGATGTATGTATGCACGAGCACGCATGCGCAGACATTTTAGACGGATCATCCATCGTCAGAAATCATCCTCATGTATGATCAAGAAACTATAGCTCTCCCACTGGATTTGAAGTGTCGTGATCACAGCTGAAGGAATTCCTTCACCCTCAGTTGATGTAAAGAATGACAGAATTAACAAATCCATCAGCTAGTGATAGGAGCTACTTACCACATTTGCCATAGAACATGTTTTGGTTCGGATCAATCATCAGGAAACATTAAAACAGGAGCTTGAGTGACCTGTACTATCTGTTGTTTGGGATCAATCATCAGGAAACATTAAAACAGGAGCTTGAGTGACCTGTGCTCTTCCTTCAATGTTTAATATATTTATTGCACATGTCAGAATAAGGACAGCCTATGGCTGATCGAGCCATCAGAAGCTGAATGAAGAAATTATAATAGTAACTTTTCTTCATATATAGTACTGATCGGTGATGGAGATTCAAGGTTTAGCAACATGAGATTAAACCTTGGGAAGGTTCATCAAAGACCGTGGAATGTGATTGCTAAAGCAAAGTTCATGCCTTTATCAGGTCACGACTTATTAGTTAAGAATGTAATTTACAACCTTTATAGATTACATGAGGACCTATAAAACCCGAGATCATGAGGGAATCCAACTGTGCACAAAGACAATAAACTGACAAAGAAATAAACAGTTAATTCCGCACTAGAAAGCATTTGTTCTCTTCTTCATCCTTTTCTTTTTGCATGATTCACTTTACTCCCCTTTAAGCTATGACGTTTTGTTTTCCTTCTGTACTGAATATATCACTGTTGCTTTTCCTGCTGTCTGTCTCTTTCTCTGTTTAGAACAGGACTTCAGCAAAGTCAAATATTAAATCGTTTTTTTTAAACATACCTATCAGTATCTCGGCTAGATTCAAATAAATGGAAAAAGAGATTCCATCAGAGTAAAAACCAGATTCAAATAGAGGAGGTGTGATTAAATCAGAGAAAAGCGTCTGATTCAAACAGTCAGGACCATTTCATTAAAACAAGTAATGAAATATCACATCTAGAATCAGAAAACAAAGTCGTATAACAAACAGAAAAAATCCTGGGCCTTCCACTAGCTACTTGGCAGAAAATGTTTATGTTCAAACGAAGATTCGATGTAATATGGCCACAGATCAAGCACTACCAAATACACAACAAGAAGACAGTCGCTGGTACTAGCACTACAACAGCCTTCTTTTCTCGGAACAAGTATTATCACCAAAGCCAAGATAACAGCTGGAAAACTGTTAGAAATGGTGAAAGAACCAATGGGAATAAAGAGGAGGTATATAGGCATGGTTTGATCGATTCTGGTCAAGGTGCATTGCTGGTACTAGCAGCAGGAGCAATTTCATTGGTTGGTTTCAACATGGACATCATGAAATCTGATCAAAATCACATTTATGGTGATAGTATATTAGGCCTATTCATGGCTAAACAACCTGTCCTGTGTGATGCTCATGTACCTCAATCTGGAAGCGAACATCTTGATTCAAATAAGAATAATGTCGAGGATCTCTTTAAACATCGTCAGAACTCTGGTACTACTAGTAGCATCTCCATCCTCTCAGGTTATAAAACTATCCCTTCTTTGCATATGAACTCAATGTTGGATATGTTTTTTCAATTAAGGAGATGGAGTATATACATACAAGCTACATGAATTCAATGTTATGCTAGCCAACGTTACACATAGTTCTCTTTTCACAGGAATCTAATTTAGAAAAAAAGACCGAATATTTATCTTAGTATTAACGTCAAGTTTTTTCTTCACTTGACTTCAACATTAAACATGTCTTTGAAAGGAATAGATTGTAAAACTAAGTTGTAACACCTTCTCATGAAGTTCTCTTTTCACACCTTGCATTCAGCTCCATCAGTCCATCCCTAGATTATGGTGATCTGCAGAATGGTCTAAATCTGGCATTCTTAGAGAAATTGTAAAAAAGAAAACGTATTACCTTATTCTGCACCTTATATTATTTGTAGATGACAGTGTAATATGCTTGATGCTCTTCTGTTTCCAGATTCATATCGCAGACGAGTATTCTTCAAGTATGAACGCAAGCTTAGAATGCTGAGCCCACCGCAGAAGGTATGTCTCTTATGTGAACAACTTCAGGATACCCATTGGAATTGTTAATTACTTTTTCAAATCCTGAAGGTGGAATTTGTATATGTGCATTAATGTGTTTACGAGTCATACCATTTCTTTTCCGTTTTCGAGTTAATCAAGCAACAGATTCTTTGAGGTCGGGATAGTAAAAATTTAGGGCATTTGGATAAAAGAAAAAAAAACTTGTGTGTTTGAGAGATTTCCATAAATATTGGACATTTTATTTATGGCATTCTCGCATTCTGCTCTGAGCCAAATAATATTATATATCAACATGCATGAAACTCATGTAAATACTGTATTTGATAGGTATTTGATTACTTCGCATCGGTGAAGTTGCCAGATGGTCAGGCATTCATGACAGCTACTGATCTTATGAGAGCAGTTGTGCCTGTTTTCCCCCCATCAGAATCAGATGTCATTAGAGAGGGATCATTACCAGGGGAAAAAACTCATGGGGACATGCGGCCTGGTCCATTGTCTGACTTCTTTATGCTGTTTGATACCAACGGAGATGGATTAATTTCATTCAACGAGTAAGAGCATGAATCGATTGAAGTTTGGAATCAAACACATTCATGCTGTTCATATACATACTCTATAAGATCAACCTTTGCTTGTATCCTCGATACATAGCCTCCTATTTAAACGAACTGGTGTTAGTTGCTTAAGAGGTCAAAACTTGCATTTGATGAGCATCAGTAACAAGTTGTATCTTCTACTCTAAATTGAGAATACTGTCGCATTGGTATTAAGTGGTTTTAAAAATTGACATTGCAGATACTTGTTTCTTGTCACTCTTTTGAGCATTCCACAGAGTAGTTTTAGTGCTGCAGTGCGAATGTTTGACATCGATGGAAATGGGTATAGATCTTCCAACCGAACTTCTCTCTATGTTATATTCATTTTTGTGTTCTATTTTAAATAAATGGATTTGTTTCCTGCGGCGGAAAGTAACAGGCTTGAGAAATGAGACTAATGTAACCTGCATGTTGACGATGCATTTCATTTTGAAGCTAGAGATTTCAGCTTCTGTTGCCAAACTGATCATCCTCCATTTCCATATCAGAACGATAGACAAAGCGGAGTTTCAAAAAATGATGGAAGCAATGCGGTCGCGAACAAAACAGGTTGTACGAGCGCATGAGAAAATTGTAGATGATTCTGGTTTAGTCGAGTTTTTCTTTGGTAGAGATGGTAAAAAGCTTCTAAAGCATGAAGAATTCGAGCAGTTTCTGAGAAAGCTGCATGAGGAGGTTTGTTTAACTTCAGAATCCTTTAAACATTCACAAAATGGTTTCTGTTTAAGTAGCACCTAAATTGCAGGTTGAATTTCAGCTAACTACTCTATATCTCATTATCATGTACATAATATAAGCCATTTGTTGCATATAATCCGAAGGAAAGGTTGTGATGAATACCTCATCTTCTCTACCTGGGATTCTGATGCTAGTTAATGAATTAAATTGTCTGACAGAATAAGATAAGTAAAAAGAAATAATTTCAAGAATCATAAGAAAAAGAGATTCTTTAACTTTGGACGCAGATAACAAGGCTCGAGTTTTCACATTATGATTATTCTGGGAAAGGAACTATTTCAGTGAAAGACTTTGGGTTGTCCATGGTTGCAAGTGCAGATTTGTCTCAATTGAATCACTATCTTGATTGTGTGGAGGCCCTCGGAAACGATGCGAATTTCAAAGATAATCGTGTTACATATGAGGTTAGTACAATCAAATATCTCATGTTTCACATTTGTTCCTAACTAAAAGTTAATATGGAAAATGTGCACAGCTATCACAGCTGAGCAAACTTCTCATTGGAAGGAAGTATAAGGATACTTATCATGAAACTTCAGAAACTAAAACTGATGTGTTAAATAGCAATTTTAGGATTGGGAAACAAGGTTCATATGCTCGAAGATTTCTTTTTGGTTTTGTGTATGCTAGATATATTTAGATAATACCTTTTTGGTGATCCAAAATTTGAGGATTTCTGGAAAAGGCAATGCAGACTGATTATTCTAACATTAGTTATCGATGGATATGGGTAAGGGTTATCCATCTTAGCATTATATTTGGGACATGTGTCAATATTACTCAGCTTCAAAGTTTGTTCGTATATTTATGAGCATGGATGTAGATTTAAGTTGATTTTCATGAGCTGATGCACTGAATTCCTTATTGTAGAATTGAGATAAATGTTTGCAACATGGCATGATATCAAAAGCTTATATCCAATCTTAAGTTAAACCCTAAATAAAGTTTATCATCCTTCTATGAGTTTAAAATCTAGACTGTCTGAAGGAATGACAAACAACTGTAAATCACCTTCCAGAGCTTAGTATGACGTATTCTGTTACCTTTAACACACACTTGCAGACTTAATAAAAGCCAAATGTTCCAACCTCTTCTTTTGTTCCTCAGGAATTCTGTAGCTTTGCTAAGCTTCGCAAGCATCTCCAACCATTGGAGATGGCAATTAATAGCTATGGTGAGACATACGGTCTGTTGACAAAATCTGATTTTCAAAGAGCTGCATCACAGGTAAATCCTGGATCTCTTCCAACTTTTGCTTTCATGAAGAATTTATACACGCGCTAGTGGCATTGTGTGGGCATCCAATCTCATACGGTCTTCAAATTGTTTATCTATTTCACAGGTTTGCAAGGTTCCTGTGACAGACAATGTTGTGGACGTAGTGTTCTACATATTCGATACCAACAAAGATGGGAGTCTCAGTTCGGAGGAGTTCCTCGGAGTTATGGAACGTCGAGAAAAAGGCATGTCAGAGTGCCTAGATTCCGGGATCATAAGCTTTTTAAGCTGTTGGTGGAATTGTGGTTGCAAGTGCAGCAGTCGCTAAATAGTCCTTTCTGATCCTCTCCATACCCTAGTGACGTGCATTGTGAAATGTTCCTACAAATGTTGCATGATGTTCCTGATGGCTATACAGTGCCGTATTTTGATGCGATGCAAGAGTGTAAAGATCATATTGTGCTCCCATTAAAAGGGTGGTGTAAATAAGTATGGCACTCTAATAAGAGTATTGATCCATTCCATGATGAGCACCATTGAAGCAACGATGGTTCTCATTCTTAGGGTGAGTAGCATGAGGCCAACAATGATCCATATTCTTCTCATTCTTGAGGTGAAATTGCGAGTGGCTGTGTAAGATTCTATGATCATGCCGTATATATATATATATATATATATATATATATATATATATTTAGCGGTTTATTGTATGTCCATGCCGATGCAAATGATCGGTGCTTCTTGTGGCTAATGACATTTGCCAATGTTATAAAAATACACTGTATGGGAATGATAAAAAAATTCTGTTGTACGATAAAAATGTTTTCATGAAATCATTGTTCCTAGTTTCGATAGGGAAATCTCTATTTAGAAGTCAAAAGTGAAAGTATTATTTGGAACCTTGAGGGTAGTTTCTGATGTCAACTTGGATTGCCGTTACATGGAAGGTGCTATCCTAAGAAAGTCAAAACGACTGATTCGTGACATTCCTTGAATAATGTCTTGAGATTTTCCCTAGCAAAATGCATACCATCTGATCCATATATTGCGAACAATCTTCTCAAGTAGAACATTTTACGCATCGAAAATTGAAATACCATGGTTTTCAAACGCCTCACATCATTGACATACATAGTAATGGTTGGTTTTACCTTTTGTGAAGAATGATCATTTTAGCACATTAGACACACATATTTATTATAAGTAGATCTCGAAATCATCTTATAACATGTGTTGCCTAAAATGCAATGGCATGAATCGGATTACAAAGGAATTGCAGGTATGGGCAGACGTCGGATTCCTTATGAGCACCACAAATTATATTCTCTGGCACCGTTTTCTCTCCGTCACATCCATTGTGTGGAGAAGAATTGCCAAGTCGTGGTGGTGGTTTCTCTCTCATGTGGGCTCTATCAAAACTCCATCCTTGCTGGAAAACACCTTGCTTTTTCCATGAGTTAATCACACACTAATGAAAGTCCTTGGTTCATGTCTTCATGATCTCAACATTCCATTCCTAGTTCCGACTTTCAAGGATTCCGGTTGGCATAAACAATTTAGGGAACATCTGGACAAGAGAGTGTCGCTAATCAAAATATGGTCATCGTTGCTGTTGCATGTATGCCAAATGGGACGGGATCCAGAGGCGATGTACGATCACGAGGCGATAGTACGATCATGCGCATGAAGGGGGGAGAAGGTATGACGACATGGTTTCTTCATCTCAATGAGCCCATTGTTGTTGTGCTCCATAATGTTTATAAACAAAACAAGCGCCAATTATCGAGGACATGGTTCTGGCAATTCTAACTTTAGCATGAAGAAGTCTATACCGCAGTCTTTTCCGCGGTGGTGGAGTGGTTTCATTACCAACTCTCACTAATTCACATCTAATTACGAAAGAGGTAAGTCCTTGTCTGATCATGTGTGCTATTGGACCTCTATGTATGTATATGCATGCGTATGCGTGCATGTGTGTATGCTTGTATGTGTATATGTATGTTTGTATGTATGGATGTGTGTGTCTAGATGTATGTATGTATGTAGGCATGCATGTTTGTGTGGGTGCGAATGTATGTATGTACGTTACGTACGTACGTACGTACGTATTTATGTACGTACATACATATTTATGTACGTATGTGCGCCAGCAGGTATTATTCTCTTCTGTGCCACAAATCTTTGACTTTTTCCACGCATTTGTTCTTTATTAGGGTTAGGGTTTTCGTACTTGCAGGTTCCGGTACAACGCACAGTAATGGGCATCGCCTCCATCCCTGAAGGCCCGACATTAGGGTTAGGGTTAGGGTTAGGGTTGGGGCCTAGTAGCTCCATTGATGCGGCTGCAGTCGAAGTAACGGCAGCAGCAGCGAAGCAGCAGCAGCAGCAGCAGCAGCAGCTCATGTGCTATTTGAAATCCCTGAAGGCGGAACGCATGAGAATCGAGCCGTTCCAACGCCAGCTTCCTTTCTGCATCGCCTTGCTCACCGCCGGTACGTATGCTGGATTTCCTGCCACAATTAGGCGGCGGTGAAGCGATTGGCATATATATATATATATATAGGAATAGATATAGATACAGATATATATAGCACCCACTTAGGATGGGAATATTGAATCAAATCAAGACAGTCATGTTGTGAGGTATTATTAAATGCGACAAGGAAATAGGGTTTGGATCTACATTTAATCTCATTCTGATTCGGCCTTTGTCTAGTGATCAGAACCTCAATCTATCTGTCCTCAATTAATGCTTCATTTAATCCTACCCCGGCAGAGATGGAAGCTTGCAAGGAGCAGCTGACGATGATCCATGCCGCCGAATTAGGCCTCAATATGCAACAACGCCATATTAAACTAGCGGCTGTGCCTCCATCTTCTTCTTCAGATTCTTCTTCAAGCGCGTCTGGAGTTCTAGATCCAATTACGTATGCCCATCTTCACGGCGGCGATCATCAGCTGGAGGTAACGGATCAAATCATTGGTCGTCAATGTCCAGTACTGAAGATTCCAATATATAAAGAACATTATTAATATTCCACTCATGATTAATGATCGGATTAATGATCGGACTAATCTCTTAATTATAACTTGCTCTTCAATTCTAATACGCTACCACTGCTTAATTTGTCGATTGTGACGTTGGACCAATATTGTGCGTTGTGATCATCGGCAAATTAACCTGCAGGGATGTCGTGGATCCGATGATCCGATCAGTCGTTACACGGCAAGATCATGTAGCAACCTGAAGATTAAGGGCTCATCACAAGGTGCAGGATCAGCTGCCGTTAATCATGTGCCATTAATCTTCATGCCCAGCAGCTGCATAATTAACAGGGCTGATCAGGCAATCTTATCCAATTATTCTATCTCACCAACGTCTGATCTTCTTGATCATCAGGATCAGCCGGAACTAGGTGAGACAATATCATCAAGTAATTATACCCATATATTGTCAAACAATATCGCGGATCAACCACAGGAATGCTTCGATCATTATACGCAGCGATACAATTACTATAATACATCGAGAGAATTAGCGGAAGAAGAGTTAGAAGAAGAAGAAGAGGAAGAGGAGGGAGCGATGTGGGCTAGAAGTAGCAGATTAATGTATTCTGCTGCATTAATCAGTCGAGCTAGATTGTCGACAATAGTAATTAGATCTAAACCTGAGGATCATGATCAGCAGCTGGGCAGCGACGTGATTAAAAGCTGCTGCAGGAGTCTGAAGAAGAAGAAGAAGAAGCAAAGGATGTGCTGGTCCCCGGAGCTGCACCGCAAATTCGTTACCGCTCTCCATCAACTCGGCGGAGCTCGATGTAATTAAATTAGTTAGATACTGCAATTGATGATCATCAGATTCGGTTCGTCGATTCCGAAATTATAGAGAAATGTCTTTAATCCCGCTCTCATGATCTGCGATTTGATTCATTCCTGATTTGCATTATGGCTCTGATCCCATTCTCATCATATCATCATTTGCGCCTTTAGTGATCATGATCTGTGTACTTCGATCGATTCCCGTTCTGATTATCGATTAATTATGGAATTTCCTTAATCCCGTCGTGATTAGCGATTTGATTCATTCCTGATTGGAATTGCTTTGATCCCACTCTTACCATCATCATCACCATCATCATCATCATCTGCGCCTTCAGTGATCATGATCTGTACTCGATTCCCCCAGCTTAATAAATCGCAATCTGCCGCAATCTATAATTATGATCAAAGAGACCAGGCACTCTATCATCATCATCATCATCTGCATCAAATAATTAGGAATTCTAGCTTTTACTAATCCCAAACCTTAAACCTGTGCAAATATATTATGTTGTATGTGTGTACTGTGTACATGCAGCTAATGCACTAAGTCAAACTAATTACTGCAAATCATATGGGGTTTTGCAGCAGCAACGCCCAAGCAAATCCGAGCGCTCATGAAGGTGGATCGCTTGACCAACGACGAAGTGAAAAGCCATCTTCAGGTACTTAAACCAATCAATTTCTCTGCTAATCAAACCAATGATCCTTCTGTAATTTGCGCTGCGACTGTGTAATTATATATACATGGATTGAGCTGCGTAATTATATACGTGGATTGAAATCAGAGGCCACAATTGATCCCCATCCCCATCGATGCATAGCATTACAATCACAAGAAATCTTTTAATGCTCTAATTACTTGCCAGAAATATAGGCTGCATAGCTTATGGAGAACAAATCTTTTAATGCTAATTACTTGCCAGAAATATAGGCTGCATATGCATAGCTTATGAAGACCGTGAGCAATATTCAAGTCGCGGATTTGTTCCCGGATCAGTCGCGGCTATATACACTACAACTGCTGCCGGAGCGAAGGTGCTTCTGATGCTGGAAATCTATGCATATGTATTATAAGTACGACCGCATCAATTTCCAACGATATATTCACCTGATTTAATTACTTGGGATCCCTCCACGTGTATCATATGTGTTCCAAAAATGATCGTCGCCTCAATCCAAACCCGAATTTCTGCTGCAGGATACTGATGATCAATCAATACTGATCATCACATTCATCAGTAACCCGGATAATCGCAAACGCATAAATAATTCCATTTCTTCCATTTACATCTGCAAAACTATTCGCATAAATCATCGATCCGGCATTTGGACTTCCATTAACTGCTGTTTTCAACATTATGATCAGCTCCATCAATTGATTTTCTTATCAAATTTGTGTGCAGAAATATGGCGACCTACAATATGCTTGAAAACCTGCACATCGGTGCAGATCAAATCGAACCACACACGAATGCACTCAAATTATTGATCGAACAAACATGAAAGCACTCGGCAATTCTAGCTGCAGCTCCTAATTAATATGCCAAGGGAAGATCCGAGGTTAGATTGTATGTGCTAATTAATACGCTAATTAACTTTAATCCCAAAAGCATTCTTAACAAAATAACAACTCGCTTAAACAAACAAGATTTAAAAACTGATTGCTCTAACAACTCGCTTATACAAACAAGATTTAAAAACTGATTGCTCGTATAATCGGACTAGAGCCGCAGCATGCGACCATTAAAACTAATCAATCACATTAAGCTGCAGTTTCATCATCATCATCATCATCATCATCATCATCATCATCTTCATTCATCAAAGGGGTTTCTGATCATCATAGTCAATCGCTGTCATCATCATCATCACCATCATCACCATCGCCATCATCACGAGTCTTTTTTGCTGCCGAGGAGCGTGTCTTTGAGGCCGCCAAGTTTATCTGAGAGCTTGGCGGCAGCTGTATGCAACTGCAGCGTGTCCGGCGTCTGGCCCTGCAGATCATCAGCTAACTGTGGAGAGCTTTGATCCTCTGCCAACGTACTCTTCGACTTAATCTCCTTCAACAACGGATCTCGATCTCGATCTCCAGCTTCTCTGGATCCTTCTTCTGCTTCCTTGATGTGCTTCTCATGCGCCTGCTTCGGGGTATACTTGGAGGCCGTCTCCAGCGCCGCTCTCCCCAGCTTCGACTCCTCGTAACTGCAGTTCAAATTAGCACAATCTTAATCAAAGAAGAGCACAATTTTTAATCAAAGAATTGACGGAAATATGGATTAAGCCCCGCTTAATACTTCTGTGCTGCATGATCTGCATCATCATTAATCCCGCTCAGTCAATAATATCGTATTGTGCAATCGGATTCAAAAAGGATGGGATTAATTATACTCACGGTGATCGATCTTTTAAAGTGCATTCTAATTATGTACCAATAATTAGCAGAATCAGTACAGGCAGCTGATCATCCAAGGTTGTTTAATTACCTTCTGTGCATGGCCGCTTGACCACCTTCTTCTGCCATGGCTGCAAACAAATTCAAGAACCAACTGAAAGCAGCAGTATCACACCCTAAACCCTAAAAGAAACCCTAAAAACAGCAATAACAGGACAGAATTAATACATCCATCTATTTATCTATATATATAGGCACATATAACGTGCAGTCTGTCTCGTGCTTCTTGCTCACACACGTGTCTGTAGTGCATGCAATGCACATTGCTTGGTTTGGAATAAGTCTTGGAGAAATCACAACATTATTATTATCATCATCATCATCATTATTAGTAGTAGTAGTAGTAGATGGTCATCTGCCGATTACATCTTGCAGGAAGTTAACAGGATTAATATTGTAATATTGTAGTTATTGGAGATTACATGTAGCAATATTTAAGGCAATATTGTATTGTACTACTCATTGGGAAGTAATTATCGAGTATGCCCAGTGTGGCCTGATCATTTGGTCTAGTGTTAAAATTGATCTTCGAAAAAACGAAGTCGGGGCTTCTGCTTGAGCATAAGTAGCTGGGATGCTGATACAACTATTGATTAATCCACAACGTACGAATGCAGTTGATACAGCTACGATCTTCGGCCACTATGAATGCAATTTTCCATTAAAGACTAGAGGATTGGAAGAAAGACTTGAGTCGAGCAAACGTCCACGACAATGAGCAACATATTGTGAGATAAACACCAGGCCCTCTGATTAGATCGACCAGACTTCATGCCTTTTTATGGTCCGTTTGTGCAATTTTATGTCGTCTCACAAGGACCGTAAGCGATTTCCTAAATATTGTATATCATGTATGAGGTCAACAATATTGAAATGCACTTGGCTCGTCAAGCTGAAATGGAACTAGAATGCATCCTCCAGAAGCATGCATGCAAATGGTAGCATAAGTATGTATTGTGTCAGCTACTTACTCATCCGGGTTAACGAGGCAAGATTATGTGTTACCTGGACATCTTTAGTAGAGGTTTGATTCTCCACCATGTTGTCATCACACTTCTTTCCATTGCATCATTGACATGTTCAACAACGGTTGGACACTAATATGTGATGGTCTGTAAAAAAGAATTTTCCATGATTGTCGAAGACGTTTGAGATGTGGAGGTCATTAGGACATACGGTTTGGACCACATATTGGACATGCATGTTAACCAAATGCTAATAAACTTTAATAATCATGAACTACACGATTAGATATTTTATTAAGAAGGGCATAATCTAATATTCAAATATAATGGATATATATATATATATATATATATACATATCTACATACTCATAACAAACTTGAACCACTTCTCAAACATTGGAAGTCAAGCATCATTGTCCACATTAATATTCCTCGGACCTCAAAATGTTATGATGAGACAAATCTCGACCTCATGCCATAGCACTTGTAGCTCTTACATTGCCAAGTGCACATCCGTGTTCTTCACCTTATATTTATCATGGATAAAGAGTGCCAACTTAATAGGTTTATTCTTTATTGTCATATGTAGACGCAAGTTATAGTTTACCAACGCAACTGGCCAACACTTTATGAGTTGTTACATACTTTTAATGTGTTCATGCCACCCATGCCTAAATTTAATCTCAAGTTCTATGACTCATTAACGAAGTGAGGTGACACAGAGTCGATGTGCATCAACTCATTTGTGACGTAGACAATTAGGTGCATGCACCATCAAGTTGAGGACTGCATGTACACTAGGATTGCTTCATTTGTATGTGGTTTGAAGATTCATGATCTCTATTGATATGTGAAAAACTACAAAGCTAGCACTATCGTATAACAATTGTCGAGTTGCTCCTAGATTCAACTCCTGGAAATCAAATAGCGGATGTTGTGGCTGTTGTGCATCTTCCCCACCAGACTGGCCTCGTCGACACATATTGTGTACTATATCTTTTCTCTCTCTCTCAATAAACATGTATTTCGATTAGTAAACAAAGAAATCGCCATATTGGCTACAAAACATGTCTAAACAAAAACCTAGTGAAGGGTTACAATCAATACAACCAACCAAATTAAGACCTTAATGTATTATCCAGTTATAGGTAGTTGAAAAAATAATAATTTGACGACAAATAACACCGTCCTTGACCATGTTGTAGTCGTCCAAAACATTGCAAAGGAGCCCACTACTTTAGAAATTGTAAACACTTCTTAATAACTTTCTCCGAATCTCCCTCAATGGCCTCATATTAAGATTGAAGCATGCTAACCAAATCAATCCAAATTTCTTGCACAACTTGCGCATGGTGTATCCATGTTGCTGACAATGGCCTATTACACCTACGTCTCTTCCATATGTTCCATAAAGTAATAGCAAAAATAATATCTCATCGACAATCCTTGATTTCTGCCATAAGCTATTACTAATACTAAAGCAACATATACTTACGTACAACTCCATGAAATAATTGAAATGCCTTGAAAGGTAAATGACTCTCATATATCACTGATATACTAATCGATTCCCCCCATACTACAGAACCTCACAAGACAATTGTTGAGGTTGGCAAAAATGATAATTTGAGAACACACATCCAAACCTATATCTGCTAGACACTCCTATAACACATGTTTTTGGGACTCTATTGCCGCACCATAGTAACCACAAGAGAGTGAGACTACAACACCCCTAACTTGAGAACCTATTGGCAGTACATTATGCACCAATTGTCACTAAAAGGATCCAACTATAAACATTACTCCAAACTCTTTTCCAAAAGCTCCTCATAAACGATTCTGAAATCTCATATTAAGTCTAGAGTCTCTTTGCTGCCGACTCCGTGAAGCAATGTATCAAGTTGAAGTCAAAAGAACTTGATTGGTTATGACCACTCAACAAGCAAAAGACAATTTTACGGAACTCCAAAATAACAATTTCCTTCCCAAGGAAAGAAGCAAGGGAACAACATGCAATTGTGGAGATAAATCAATACCAATTTGACATCCCAAAATATACCTAAATGGTTCCCCCCTTTGAAGCCAACGAAAAGCCAAATCCGTTAACCATGGCTTCATGGACTTGTAAATTGTGTGCAAATCTCAGACCATAATAAAAGGAGTGATAAATCCTATTATATAATAAAATAAAATAAATAAGGACCAAATAAATAAAAATAGAATTAAATAGTATGTTCTAGATTAAAGGTATAGGAGGGCGCATGAAGGACTTTTCAACTAATCCTTGACTTGATAGCAGCCTTGGGCCCAGTTCAATTTGAGCTGAACCGACCAAGCTCTGGTTTTCAAGGGGTTTGTCTCGGCAGAAAGAAGTTTAGGTTTAGCTTGATCTAAGAAAATCGGGTTCGATTCGATTTTCATTTTGGGGTTCGGTTCGTGAAGCTGGTGTCTTGCTAACTATTATATGGTCCGAGGAAATAAAGAGGAGAAGGGAAGAAGATTCATGTTTGATGAACAGAGGGTTAGAACATTGCATTGATAATCTAGTAATGTTGATTACGACAAGCGACATCATATGATTTTTCATACATTCGTAGTCGAACGATCACGCCGCAATATTATTCCAGTTTTCTTGCATGCGTTCCAAGATAGCGATCAATCTTCGGTTAATCTAGAGGACGACTCTATCCACTTGGAATAACAGGAACTATGCCGCAATGGACAGAAACAAAATCTTCCATATCAAAGATCTTGGTGATGCAGGAACACACTAATGCCGTAAAGATTTGAGCGACTCAAGCATGAGACGATGATCGGCCCTATTTTGCAAGTTATGCAGTTACGCCGACATTTACGTTTGTAATGAATGGTTACAGCTCTCGAGGGCTCGTTACGAAAACACAAGCAAATGCAATTTGACACCTCGCACGAAAGGCAAAATAGTAACAACTTTCAGTTGCTTAGAAGGGTTTCATGATAGCTTTTTTCTTCTTTTTTTTTTTTTTTGGTTTGTTTGTGTTGTGTTAAGACTCCCTACAACTATCTCTGTAGTCACTTTATGGCTCCCAACTGTTCCTCAAATGTCTCGCCATATTACTATAAAAGCACTACGAAATCGCATTACACACTTTGGGCCAGACTTCTTTATTTGATGGCTTCGATTCGATTCAGTACTGTTCTCACCTCTCCTTTTTTTTGTGCTTAATGAAGTTGCGAGCTACGAAACGCCGCCGCAGCTTTGTCTCCGCCTGTGTAGGTAGTTACGTCGTCGAGGCGAGATGGGAGATCTTGTTATGCTGCCCTTTCTAGCACCTTAATTCTCATTGGTTCCCATTAATTTAATAAGAGGAATGAGGAATGGGGCTTCATGATCTTCGAGAGGATTAAGGTTGTTAAACTTTTCTTTTCCTTTTGTTTTTTCCGATCATCGGCAAAAGTAAAGTCAATATGGAACAGTTTTGATGAGCCCAAAGGCCAGTAATACACACACACACACACACACACACACACACACACACACACACACATACAAAGTCTATGGATTGCGATTTGGTTTTTTAATTTTTTTCACCTCCTGGTTCGTTCCTGCTGCTTCCGCTGCTGCTGCTTCTTTTCTGGTTCTATAATCGTGCACGATGCATTAACAAATTAAGTTTTTTTGTTTTTTGGTCTTCTCTTCTTTTTGCGCTACGTCCAATCACGGGATCAAGTGCGCCGAACTGCGGGGGGGGGAGGGAAGGGGGCTTTTAATCGACAGTAGACGGGCAGTATATCAACAAATTCCGACTTTTTTTCTCTCCCAGAGGGATCGAGATCGAGCAATGGGTTGATGATGATGGATGGATGGGTGGATGGATGATGGGCTTTGGCGAGAGGCGGAGCGATTTGCTAATGCGGAGCTCAGAAAGAGACAGAGACAGAGATGGGGATGGGTATACATACAGTGCCCGTCTTCTGTCTGTATATGTATATATATATATATATATACTTGTTACTGATACATCCAGTTTTTCTTTGTATCTGTCTCTCTCGATAAAATTACGATATCAATGATGTCGCTTTCCGCCCAGATATGTTTGTGTGTGTTTTCTTCTTCCTCTACAGGGTTTGTGGGGGATCCACCACCACCACCACCACCACCTGGAGGTTGAGCTTTACATACATACATACATACATACATACATACATACATACATACATATGCGCATAAATACATGCATGCATGCATGCATATGTCCCTGGAACTGTGGGCCAATAATGCACGAAAGCGCGGAATAGTCGTGCTTCACCCGACAAACGTGCTTCTTCCGATATGCGTCGTAGTAGTGTGTGGGCATCGATCGCGATGCCGTCAAAAAGACGTTAACTAAACCCCCTATTCATGCCCCTTCCCCGCACAACAGTGCCAGAGGAGGAGAATGAAACAGAAGGAAGGAAGGAAGGAAGAAAGAAGCGAGAAGCCGAGGCCAAGGCCCCAACCCCCTACAAGATCTCGGCTCTAATAGTTCCGCAACAGCCTAACTGATCTGCATGCACTGTTCCCACGCGGACGAGCTTAACGGCCTAGTTACGGATGAATCGGAGATGCGGGGATCTGATATCTTATGGTTGGTTTTTGATCCTCCTGTTTAGTTCCCCGCCCCCCGCGTCGACGCGTCATCGAGCGTTTTCCTTTTTTCCGTTGAGGAAGAGAGGCAGATCAAAGACGAGCGAGAGCAGACAGACGCAGACGCAGATGCAGACACAGACAGACAGACAGACAGACAGACCGACAGAAACAGACAGAAACAGACGGACGAATGCCATACTTGCAGATAGAGCCTCATGTATGCATGCGTATGTACACATGTACGAATCGATGTGGAAGCCCTCGCGCTTTGTTCTTGTTCGCCAGCGTGTTGCGAGCAACGCAGGGGGGGATGGGATGCTGACCCCACTCACCGGCTGACAGACTCGGAAACGATGTTCCTCTGAGTCTGGATCGAGCCCACGCTTTGTCATGCATGCATGCACATACAAACGGTGGTGAAGATACCACCCATGCATGCATGCCTGCATGCACACACACACACACATTGCGCAGAGACATCATAGAACGTAACATTCGCAAGCTTCTGGCTTTCGCAAACAACGAACGCAAACGTTTGCAGGACGTTTCGCGGATGCTGGGTTGGCCTTTGAAGCATCTACTGCTTTCTGGCGATTTCTCATCGAACCTCGAATGCTCGAATCATTCTCGATTGCCGTTTGCAACTTGCGAAAGTAGTGGTTCCCTTCTACGAATACGATCATGCGCGCACACATGCACACATGCATGTAGGCATGCAAACATGCATGCATGCACACACACACACATGCATGCATGCACACACACACACACACATGCATGCATGCACACACACACACATGCATGCATGCACACACACACATGCATGATATGAAATGACCAAAGGAATAAACAAGAAAAGAAAAGAAGAGGATCAAAACGGACAAAAAGGGCCAAAATCAATCAATAAAATAGGCATATGACATCAAAGAAAGACATAAAATGGCTTCTTCCTTTGTCAGCGTAAAATGCGCATGGCATGCATACGCATGCATGCACACACATGCGCACACATACACACACACACATACATACATACATACACACATGCATGCATGCATACATGCATGCATGCATGCATACATACATACATACATACATATGTCATGTCACCCCCCGCGCTTCTACCTCGGTAAACCTGGACTCGAGCGTTAATCGAGAGAGGAGGCAAACCAGCCTGATGTCAAGAAAACCATGTGACGAAATTGAAATTGAAATTGGAACTGCGATGGGCATGGAACTGAAATGAGACCTTCAGAACACGGAAGCATTGCAAAAATAATGCCGAAATGCTAAGGAGGACAAATACGTAAGAACAACAAACACTTGTGTTGTTGAGATTGCTCTAATTGTTGTTGTGATCGTTGTTAATATAAACACTGACAAAATGTTATTAGCACGAGTAGGATAGCATTGGTGATTCTCAATTTGCAAAGCTACTACTGGTTTATTAGTATTGTTATCGCTTGCGTTTTAACGCGTTCTGAAATCAGAAAATTACGAAAAATTAGCGCCTACTCTTTATCTTCCCACTAAAAAAATTAACACCCGATTCATTCCGGCAGCACTGATTTGATTCCTAATCGCTCCTCACTAGTTGATCCTAATGATTCGATTCCCTTACTAATACTTAATTAAACACAGTTAGTAGCTCTTGCGGTCTAGCTCGTCGATCGGCATGTTAATCTGGTGTTAATCAGCCGATCGAGCGTTGATCAAATACTTTATCGGATGTTGATTATGGAACTCACAATCAATAGATTCGGTGTTAATCAATCGATTCCGCGCTTAATTTTTAAAAGCTAGGCGTTAATCTGTAATTTTCTAGGCGTTAAATGCACTCACGCATCGCACGCACGCATGCATGCATTGCACGCATACGCACCATGACGTATACGTACATGTATGTACGTTTGCGCGCGTACGTACGTACGTATGTACGTATGTATGTGCGCGTCTGCAAACGACAGAAGCCTCTTCGTCTTCTGCGCGTCGTGCTCTCTTGCAAACGACAAAAGTCTCTTCATCTTCTCTTCTGTCTTTCTGTCTGCGACGGATGGATGCGACGGATGGATACGACGGATGAGGCGCCGTATACGATGGATGGATACGACGGATGGAATGGGGGAAGAATCCGGTCAACACAAACACACACTCCGACTTCGTTCTTACTTCTTGCCCAATCCGTCTGTGTGGGTAGCTACGTCTGTAATCTGTAATTAGAGCCCGGCGTGGAGTGTTAGACTGCTAAATCCATCCATAATTAGAGCCGGGATTTCGTTTTAAGGTTGTTAGTTAGGTAGCTGGCTTAGCTTAGCTTAGGCTTAGGCTAGCAGCTGATCTGCACGAGCCCAGCTCAGGCGTCGTCGCAGTACTGAATCTTACGAAGAATCATGATGATGCAACAATCCGATGCTACCAGTGAATCTGCGGTTACAGACGATTGCCGCAATTAGATGGGGGAGATCTATGATATGTATAGATTTAGATTTAGATATAGATATAGATAGATTCTGATTGATCTGATTCCTTCGTTCCTTCATTCATTCATTCATTCATTCATGGATTCCTTCATTCCAGCATCTCTAATTCCATCTCTGATTCCATCTCTGACTCCCTGATCATATTCATCTCCTCAATCTTCTCAGTCGGGTCCACGTTCAAAGTTCAGCGATTTCAAGTTGCCGTTGCTTTGGCTGATGCTTTCGTCGTAATTCCAGCAATTTTCTGAATCTCTGTGCTTTTGTTTTTGACCGCTTCCGCTTCCGCTGGCGCAGTTAATGTTTTCGGCCTGTGAATCTGTCTTTCTGCTTTCTTCTTTTCTTTCTCTTCTTCTTCTTCTTCTTCTTCTCTTTTCTTTTCTTTTTTATACACACGCATCTTTGTTTTGTAGCTCCCGGTCGATCATCGATGGATCGACGAGTCAGTCAGTCAGTGAGTCAGTCAGTCAGTCGTAAGAAAGAATCGTCTTTTGATCTGAAACCTTCTCTTTCTCCTTTCCTTTCTTCCTGCTTTTGTTTTCTGTTTCTGTTTTTTCAATGCTGCAAGCAGCTGCCAAATTCGGAAGCGAAAGGAAGACGTTAATGGGCAATCTTATGGTACTACTACTGCTCCTCTCCTCCATTTTTACACATAATCATCAGCGTACCACACGATTAAAAGCCCGGATAGAGATATGTACAATCTGGAGGTTTGATTCTTAACGGCCTCTCTAACACAAGCCAATCCAATCGATCCCTGTAAGCCAAACCAACAAACGACAACAACTTTGCTGCCGCGGTATCCTGCAAGTGATATAAGATGATGCTGAGTTCGTATTATAATGTGGCCGCTAATTACGCGATGGAGAGATCAGAAGGATTAGACCTCGAATTGCCGGCGCTCCATTGAGACTTGTATATTTATGTATGGGCCCGGCCATCAACGATCTGCAAATTAGCCGCTAGAATTAATTGCTTCGTCTCCATTTAGAAGTTACTGCTTACACGGCCGTTCACAATCGAATTATTAGCGCCTCAGAGCTTCCGGCCATTACTAGTGATCCATCTGCGTGGTACTACCTATAATTACAACTCTGCAGTCTCGATTCGGTTTCTCATCAATTTCAGCTGTTTACTAAATTAATTATATATGATCATAGGGAAAACTAGCAAAACAAAAACGCCTAACGATGATGGTTTTAACGCCTGTTTAAAACTAAAACTTGTAACAAGTCAATGCCTTGTTTGATTGATACTTGATTAGCAGCAAATTAACGCGTTAATAAATTAATTAGTTACTAGATTTACTAACTAGCTCTTGCGGTCATCACATTGGCAAGTTCGATAGATATATATATATATATATGAACCGTTTGCCCAAATTTGTCTCGGATTACCCAACTGCGGATGATTGTAATTAGCAGCTAGTGCTGCAACTGTAGCTGCAGCTGCAAGTTCTAGGATTGATCAGCATTTCAATCTGCCTATTATCAATAGATCAATCCATCGATAAATCCCGTCTAATTCACTTAGACTAGAGAATTTAATAGAACTCTGATCCCCTCGCGCTTTTCCCGTATGGTAACGATTAATCTCAACCACGCTCTTGTTGACTTCATTCAGAAGCATTTGCATTCGGCCGATCGATTTTATGGTACAGTGTTGGGGTAATTTTCTCTCTCATTCTAATAATAAGAATATCCATGCTGTGGATCACTTCCATGGCAGCTCGATTGGGTCTGATTAATTGATTGATGATGATTCAATCGATTAATCCGTGAGTCGCGGATTAACCGACGCGAACTCATAACGATTGGAATTATTTGAAGAAGTGTCAAATAGGAGTTGGATCAGCGTTAATTGTCCGTAAATTTCCCCCCGGCCGTCGCTGTTTGTTGTGCTTTATTAAAATGCGAAAAGCATTAGTAGAAGAAACGCGATCCTCGACAAATCGGGGTCAACAAAGAAATGAGGTGAAAGATGGGAGCATTACAAGGAAGATTTTCTCCGTTTCCAAGGGCAGGGAGCGCGGAGAGAATATGTGTACAGCGATTCAAACACAAGAGCAGCGGATTAATTGATTCCAAAGCGGATTCTAGGGTCTGATGGATTAAATGCTGTATGCAGAGTGCATAGGATGTAATTTATGGTCTTCATTTGTATATAGAATCGAATCTTCGTTTTGACATGGTGATTCTAAAATCGAAGACCTTCTGACTGCTTTTTCCTTAAATTGGAGGTTATTAGTTTCCGGGGGCAAATTAGAAGGGATTTAATTTCGTGCTTAATCCTTTCATTTATTCTTAATCGTTCTCGGGACAAAAACCAGAGAATATTCTTAATCGTTGATTAGTGCGCATTGTTTAATATTTTTATTTGTTATCGAGAATCGCCCAAACAGAAAACGCCTTACCAAATTATCAACTACATTTCAACGCCTACGGAAATCGAACGCCGAAATCTTTATCTTCCCGGTAGAAATGAACACCCAATCAACGCTGCTAGCACCGGTTTTACTCCTAATCACTGCCCGCTAATCGGTCCTAGTCGATTATAGTCGATTTTGACAAAAGCTAGTGATTCTTAGATGAATCTGTCAATTAATTTACTAGCGCATGGCGTTTTTTCTTGGGTGAAATGATAGTGTTGGTACTCTTTAATCTTTCTTATCACTAATAAGATTGTTATTAACAATCTTGATCTTAGTCGCGTCATTGTTAACAATTGTTTAATGTATATTTTTAATCTCCCTTTTCTCCGTATGTTCCGCTGCCACCTTACAAAAAAAAAGGGTCAAAAAAAAACAAAAGGGCGACAATGAAAGGTAAGAAAGAAAGAAAGATTTCCAGTTGCTTTTTTGCGTTTTGCGTTTTGCTTGTTTTTTTTGTGTTGTGCGTTTTGCTTTTGCCATGCATGCATGCATCCACTCATCCTATCCCATCGCACACATACATACACGCACACACATGCATGCAAGCATGCATACATACATACGCAACGTGTTTACATACATGCCTCGTGCAAGCACAACCACCATCATCATCATCAGCAGCAATCATCAGCATCAGCACCATCGCCATCATCACCATCGACACCACCATCGCCACCAATCGCTCATCGATCAACATCACGATCGCCACCATCATCATCATCATCATCATCATCATCATCATCATCATCACATCCATGGTCCTAGGTCGTGTTCCCCTTGAACATTCATCGTGACAGACATCCATCGGCCAAGCCCTGCATGCATGCCCCCGACATGAAAGACTAAGCTTGGCAAACCGATGACGAAGACGACGACGATGTGATGATGATGACGGTGAGGATGACGATGACGATGACGATGACGGTGACGGTGGTGACGATGAGGAGGAGGAGGAACAGCAGAACACATCATCGATGCATGCATACATACATACATACAAACATGGACATACATACATCAATGAGCAGACGACTGCGAGCTCTGTGTGTCTATCCGTCTGTTCGTCTGTCGATCGATCAATCGATCCGTGGATTTATGCATGTATATATACATACATGCATGCACACATACACACACACATACATATATATATATACATATATATATATATGTATGTACATGTGTATGCATGTGGATGTGTGTGCGTGTGGGTGCATGTGTGCATGTGCGTGTGTATAGTGCTCCGAACGCATTTAATATGCGCTTTGTAGGTAGCATTTTACCTCCCTTCCTGTCCCTTCCTTCCTTCCTTCCTTAGTCATCTATATGGGCAAAGAAAAGAAGAGAAGGATACACTAAGTCATCTATGTGGGCAAAGAAAAGAAGAGAAGGATACAAGTGAAGAAAGAATAGAACAAGCAAAGGTATAAACATATACACATATATATATGTGTGTGTGTGTGTGTGTGTAATGTAACCCCCACACCAAAACCAAAAGAAAAGAGCAAGAAAGTGCATTGGAAATAAGATACCCTCATTCCATGTGTTGCAACAAGAAAAACTGAAGCAAAGGAAAGGAAGGAAGGAAGGAGGAGGATGTTCTTTTCAATGAAGATTTTGTACTTTCTCTCCTCACCCTTTGCTTTTTAATACACACAACACAACACCAACACAACACACACAGACACACACACACACATGTGCACATACATGCCCTTTTGATTCACTTTCTACCAATTAAGCTTTGAATGGTGATGATGATGGTGGCGATGATGGTGGTGATGATGGTGGTGATGATCGCGATCATGGCGGCGAAGGTGAGGAGGAGGAGGAGGATGATGATGATGATGATGATGATGATGATGATGCATTATGGAGGGGGCGATGCGAAACATCGAACGAATGCGTATCCTCATTAGTCGCATTGTTCACCTCCCAAATGGTTCTCTCCCTTAACTGCACTTTGGAAAGAACGTTTTCTACGATTTTTTATGAGATTGTGGCCTTTACGCCACCTGCTTATAACTAACGACAAAGATAGTGTATCGTATGCACACGTATCATTGCATGGGCGCGATCGAATGCCGGATTCCGTTATCTAACAAACAACAATCATCCCCTCATTCTAATCATCAAATCGATCATCATCGACGGATCGAGGCGGAAGAGCCACCCCCCAAAGCGCATGCATCGAATCGATACGTGGATTAACGTGGCCGAATCCGCGAAAAAGAAGAAGAAGAAGAAAAAACATTAGACAATTCATAACTCCTTCTTCCTGAAGGTGCTCGATTACGAAACCGACATGAAATCCAAATAACTCCTCTCCCTATGCAAAAACAAACAAGCAAGCAAACAAAATCACTACAAACTTCCGTTTCTATCCTTTTCTTCTACAAGAAACCCTTTTCTTCTACACATTTGTTGAGGTACTCTGCAGTAGAGAAGTAGAACAAACTTTTTTTTCCACACATATACATGCATGCATGCATGTATTGTGTACATACAGAGAGAGAGAGAGAGATAGATCCATAGATACCACACGGGTGGGAATTTAAAGAATTTAGTACATTTTTTACTTGGATTTAAATGGAATATACCCAGTCATGAATTCATCTATATATATATATATATATATATATATGTATATGTATGGATGTGTACGATCCTCCTCGAATCAGAATCAATTCAGAGGCGACGATGAAGAAGATGGAAGATGTTTGATGCAAGAAGATGATGATGAAGATTGATGAAGAAGAAGAAGAAGAAGACGATGGAGATTGATGAAGGCGAAGGTGATGCAGATTGATTGCAGAAGATGATGAAGCTTGATGCAGACGAAGATGATGCAGATTGATTGAAGAAGATGATGATGCAGATGCACAAGAAGAAGAAGAATGAAGAAGCAGAAGAAACGATGAAGAAGCACAAGATGAAGATGCTGAAGATGAAGATGAAGACGCTGCCCCCGCCTTCGCTTCTTCTGCATCTTCTTTCTGCTTCTTCTGCATCTTCTTTCTGCTTCTTCTTCTTCTTCTTCGTTCATCATCCTCATCCTCATCATCATCACCATCTCTATCTATCTTCCGATGCAAATGATCCAAAGACATTCTCCCCTCGCCTCGCCCTTCTCTCTCTCTCTCTCTCTCTCTCTCCTCCCTTTCTCTGTGCCTGTCATTCCATTGCAGGGGTGGGGCCTTCAATTACCCTAATGCCCTTTTCTTCCCAACACGCACAGTAGCAGCAGCAGGAGAAAGCTGCTGCTTCCAGGAAGGAAAGGAAAGCTCTCTCTCTCTCTCTCTCTCTCTCTCTCTCTCTCTCTTTCGCTCTGCGTGATTCGCGACAGACACAATTCGGAACATCTTCGGACTTATCGACACACATCGCGCAGGAACAGAGAATCGATCATCCGTTTGCGTGCAGCATCATCATATCAGAGAGACCTTCGGCAACAACCAACGCATACACTGAACATGCCGAGCTTATCTGCATATCCATGTTCGAGAAGAAAGAGAGAAGAGCGAGACGCTGCAGGCAGGCAGGAGCACCAGGGGGATTCAAAACTGGTACTGCCAAGAAAACAAGAGAAACCATGGACACCGAGGAACCCAGGGATTGGGAGACAGAGATTCCCCAGTAAAATCTCCCCAACACATTCCTTGGCAATTCCAGGTTTTTGCTTTGGATCAGAGAGAGACCCAAACAAACAAACACGAGATAAAAACCCACTCGCTGACTCTGATCATACGCAGATTCTTTCTTTCCTCATGTTCATGGTACATAAGAGGGGGGGCGGTGTTTCAGCTGTACGATAGATGCCATCGCTGCAAGGAAGCGAGCAAGAGCATTCTCTGCGATCAGGCGGGGGGGGGGGGGGGGAGGGAGGAACCCAAGAGTCCCCCCCCCCTTTCCCCCCCCACCCCACCTCCCTCCTGACGAATCAAATAGTACTACATCCAGTTACATACACGCTTCTCTTTTCATCGATGGAAGCCTCTCCATCATGTAATGTATGCAACGGATGTGGTGGGTCGGTTGGGCAAAGAAGCCCCAAATCCTCTTCACACAGACAATATACATATGCATAGGTCAATGCGAAATGATCAGTAGACGAGCATCGCATACATATATATGGTCATAATCAAGGAGCCAAAGTCTGCAGCAGGGAGGGCTCTTTTGCAGTAAGAACGGACAAAAAAACAAGAAAAAAAGGAAGAAGAAAACGGGAGAAGACGAATCGAATCGTCTTCCCCACTTTTCAGGAATTAGAATGATCTTCCTTATACATTATAGGTGTGTTATTGTTACAAACGAAAATAATGACCAAAACTTGTCAATGGGAAGAGGGGGGGGGGGGTTTGGGGAAAATCCAGAGAACATGGATCGCCATGTAGTAATGTAAACTAACACAAGAGGAGATGATGATACATGGAGGTTAGATTTGAAGATGGATGTATATGTGTGTGTGTGTGTGTGTGTGTGTGTGTGTGTGAGTGAGTATCTCTATGATCTAATGGGGAGAGATTCGATCTTATCCGATTGAATGAATTCGCTTGGATCGATCGATCGGAACCTCTGCATATCGCGACTACAATCTCCATATCTACCATTGCCCGAAAGTCGGATGAGATTCGAGGCGAAGGTGGTGATGGTGGCGGCGCTGGATCGATCGAGCAGAAACCTCTGCATATCGATCGATCCCGATCCCGATCTACAATCTAATTTCTCTACATCTTATAGTCAGCAGTAGATATGGATCTTCTTCTTGGCCCCCTCCCTCCCTCCCTGCCTTCCTTCCTTCCTCCCCCCCCCCCTTTTCCCTAACGAGGAGGAGCCCAATGTCGTGATTATTAAGACGTATTGACGGAAGAATATGTCCGCTTCTGTATGATATATCGATCTATCTATCTATCTATCTATCTATCTATAGAGGAAGGGAGGAGAAGGGGAAGG
>JBBBWG010029688.1:51012-52034 GCA_037176905.1 Azolla pinnata
ATCCAACCTATGCAGAATATTAGATATGATCTGGTGTTTTTCTTTTCGTTTTGAACATCTACAACCAACACATTTGGGTTGCTTCCCATTTCCTTCTTTGTCTGTTTCTTTGGTTTCTCCCAATATGTTCATTATTATGGCTCATTCTTCATCATTCTTCTTATTATTATTATCCAGTAGTAGTAGTAGTAGTAGTAGAAGTAGTAGTAGTAGTAGTGATAGTAGTAGTAGTAGTATTATTATTATTAAGGGGGATTCTTTTTCAAAAACCAAATCTGTAGCCCCCGATTTCGCGTGTACATTCTTGTTTCAGTAGAAGACCCATTGTGTGTGTGTCTCCTTGCCATTTATTATTCTATTCCTTTTATTCCTTTCCTTATTATTACTTTAATCTAATAATAATCTCCTTGTCGATCCCCACATAATAAACAATTTATGCCCCTGCCCCTCCCCCCCTTCTTCTTCTTCTTCTTCTTCTTCTTCTTCTTCTTCTTCTTCTTCCTTTTCAAGTTCTATTCTATTTCATTTGAACAAAACAGAACAAAACAAAACAAAACTCGTTCTTAATTGGGAAAAACAAACACGAAAAGAATAGGGAGAGAGAGTGAGAGAGGGAGAGAGAAAGCAAATTTCATTTAAAAAAACAAAAATTGAAAAAGGTGGGTTTTTTTCTGGTCCACACTGTTGAGCACGTTATGTGCATCTGCAACATGTAATATATATATATATATATATATATATATATTTTTTTTTATGTATTTCTTATTTATCTAGCTATACATACAGGATATGCATGACATGCATGGTATGCATGCATGCATGTATGCATGTGTGCATGTGTGCGTGCATGTATGCATGCGTATGTGTGTGTGCATGTATGCATGCGTGCGTATGTGCCTATGCATGCGACCGTGTTAGTTTCTGCCGCCATCATCAAAAAATAAAGAAGCAAAACTAAATAAATGAAATACGAAGCCCATCATCATCATCAGGGAGATGAATCCTTGTAAATCTTCTTTTTT
>JBBBWG010029699.1:4943-35672 GCA_037176905.1 Azolla pinnata
GTAACTGTCTCGGCACCGGCATCAGCATCAGCTCAAGCTCCAGCCCCAGCCACAACTGCAAAGGCACCAGCACCAGCTGTAACTGTCTCGGCACCGGCATCAGCATCAGCTCAAGCTCCAGCCCCAGCCACAACTGCAAAGGCACCAGCACCAGCACCAGCACCAGCACCAGCACCAGCACCAGCTGCTTCTCCAGCCCCAGCCCCAGCAACTCCACCAGCACCAGCTGCTGCTCCAGCCTCAGTGCCAGCACCAGCTCCAACACACACCACAGCTACTACCACACCTGCACCAGCACCTGCACCTGCACCTGCACCAGCACCTGCACCAGCAACAGCATCAGCAACAGCAACAGCACATGCGCCAACGCCAGCACCAGGACCAGCACCAGCACCTGCACCAGCACCAGCACCAGCAACAGCAACAGCAACAACACCAGCACATGCGCCAACACCAGCGCCAGGACCAGCACCAGCACCTGCACCTGCACCAACACCAGCCCCAGCACCTGCACCGGCACCAGCACCAGCACCGGCACCGGCACCTGCACCTGCACCTGCACCTGTACCAGCACCAGCACCAGCACCAGCACCATCACCAGCACCAGCACCAGCACCCCAGAAACCTGAAGCAAGGACACCACCGACAACACCTGCTCCTACTCCTGCTCCTGCTGCACCATCAAGGCCCGTGCCACCACGCTAGGACTGCCTCTCGCACACGCTACAACCTCCTCCAATTCTGCAGCTAGACTCAAATGTATATACATTCCATCCGTAGTACTCCACACGCCGTTTACATTCTTTTTCCTCTGTCCCTGGCCTGATCTCGTTCCTTCCGCCACCATAATCCATTGTAGTTTTCCTACCTCATTTGATTGTTGGAGCATACACAAGTTGGATTGTTTACTCGAATGATTCTGTGTAATTAATTTTACGTTTCGAGCAGGATTGTTCGACTCCTTTCTCTCGAGGGCATAGGGCATAGCCTAAGCAAAAGGGAAAACCACAAAAAAAAAGAAAAAAAGAAAGAGGGGAGCAAATAATCAGTTCTTCCATGATCTCCATCTGTTCTGCGGCTATTACCACAGTTACTAGCTGACTATGCCTTCATCTCTGTAATTAATTAAACAAATGACTTGGAAGCATTCTTTTTCTTTTTCCTGCAAATCTATGAGCAAAAATGCATGTACATTCGCAATCTGAGTACTCCCTTGTCTCTTGAACACAGACCGAAACTGCCGGATTTAAAAAGACGTATTGATCACGGAAGAGCACGGCTTGTGATGATCTCTTGCAAGAATCTGTTGACAGAGATCCTTCTTCCCATATATAAGTGAACCACTACTTGGACCGTAAGCCTAGTTCCCTTTTTATGCGACCAACTTACATCAGTTGAAGATGTAAGGTGGTCACATAGAAAAGGCTGGAAAACACAGGCTTGTAATGATCTCTTGCAAGAATTGATATACAGAGATCCTTCGTCACATATCTATAAGCGAATCACTGCCTAAACCCTAATTCCTGAGGCAGCATCAGTTGAAAAATGTGGAAGGTATTCACATGAAAAAGGCTGGAAAACAAGACCTGTGATGATCTCTTGCCAGAATTGGCACAACATATCAATGCCTGAACCCTAATTTCTCCGGCAGTATCAGTTGAAAACTATGTATGGTATTTGCATGAACAAGGTTGAAAACGCCGGCTTGTGTATGATCTCTTGCAAGAATTTGCCAGAAGTGATCCTTCCACACACACACATATGTAAGCGGACCACTGCCTAAAACCCTAATTCCTCACGCAGCATTGATTGAAAAATATGTAAGGTTTTCACGCTGGAAATGGCTGAAAAACACAGACTTATGACGATCCCTTGCAAGAATTTGCCGGCAGAGATCCTTCTTCACATATATGTAAGCGAATTGCTGCCTCCGATTCCTCAAGCGGCATCGATCGAAAAATATGTAAGGTATTCATGCTGAAAATGGCTGAAAAACAGACTTGTGGTGATATATAAGCCACTCACTGCTTAAACCCTAATTCCTTGAGCAAGCATCCATCGAAGAGTATCCACATGAAAAAGGCTGAAAAACACAGGATCTCCAGCAAGGATTTGCCAACAGCGATCCTTCTTCCCATAAATAGGGTTTGGTGGTTCAACCCTGAGTCCTCGGGCAAGTCGCATACATGATCAAGGCTGGACAAAAACACAGGAAACAAGCACAGCTCGCATGCCATGCTCCGATGTAAACACAACCGAAACTCCATGGCACATACCAGAACAAAGTGCAGAGAGGCGAACAGCTAGGTATACTCTTTCACTCTTTCACTTCCGGTTCCACCATGGCCCTGCACCGTGAGCTTGCACGGATGAGCGCAGAGACGACCGTGCGCCATCAGACAACCTCCTCGCTGTCTGCTCCTCCGGGGTTTAGGGTTTTAGGGGGTTTAGGGTATGCTCCTTTAGGGTTTAGGGTTTTAGGGTCTCTTGTAGGGTTTAGGGTCTGCTCCTTTAGGGTAAAGGGTCTGCTCCTTTAGGGTTTAGATTCTGCTCCTTTAGGGTTTATGGTTTGCTCCTTTAGGGTTTAGGGTTTTAGGGTCTCTTTTAGGGTTTAGAGTCTACTCCTTTAGGGTTTAGGGTTTTAGGGTCTGTTTTAGGGTTTAGAGTCTACTCCTTTAGGGTTTAGGGTTTTAGGGTCTGTTTTAGGGTTTAGAATTTTAGGGTCTCTTGTAGGGTTTAGGGTTTGCTCCTTTAGGGTTTAGGGTTTTAGGGTCTGTTTTAGGGTTTAGAGTTCTAGGGTCTCTTGTAGGGTTTAGGCTCTGTTCCTTTAGGGTTAGGGTTTTAGGGTCTCTTTTAGGGTTTAGGGTCTACTCCTTTAGGGTTTAGGGTTTTGAGGGTCTCTTTTAGGGTTTAGGGTTTTAGGGTTTGTTTTAGGGTTTTAGGGTTTTAGGGTCTATTTTTGGGTTTAGGGTTTGCTCCTTTAGGGTTTTAGGGTCTCCAAGTTTGCTCCTTTCCTCGATTCTGCACCCCGAATCGACCTCTTGGTCAGGGCCGCTAATTGTCTTCTGCGCCAAACAAACTCGTACAAGCTAGCAAGGTCTCAATGGAGCCATTGCTTTATTTGCCGCACCGATAGCCAGTTTCCGGAATTCGTAAAAGAGCAAGAGGCATCTGCGAGTTTTTACCGGCTCTGGGCGTGCTGCGAAAAAAATGCTTTCGGCAACCTCGATCCAGAAGAGCAGGCAGACGGGAACGCTCCTAGCTCGAGGCCCGGCTCAGCACCACACTACTAGTGGCTTCATCAACGCTACATCCGAGTAGGGCAAGTAGGGCAAGGTTATACTACGTACACGGATCAGAACGGGGGGTGTGAGATGGGTTTCATCGGCAACGCCAAGTGCAGGGTGAAACGGCCCGTGTGAGGGTTTAGGGTTTAGGGTTTAGGGCAATATGTATGCGTATAATGCTTCAGACAAATGACCACGGTTTTTGTTCGTCATGGACGCGCCCACTGGACGCGGACATGTACGTCCTAGTGTGAACGCGTTCAAATTTTCTTAAAAATTGGAAAATGTTGTACAAGGGGCGGGGGCAAAAAAGCAAAATAGGAAGAAGAAGAAGAAGAAGAAGAAGAAGAAGAAGAAAAAGGAAGGAAAAAGAAAAGCTTCAGGACGCCATCGCTGCAGCTGCTGCTTTCTTCTTGGCTATGGCGATCGGAACAGACGACGACGACGACGACGACGACACAGAAGAAGAAGAAGAAGAAGCTGCTGCTGCTGCTGCTGCTGCAGCGCAAGAGGAGGAAGCAGCCTTCGGTGTGAACGTCGACGACATAGCCGCGGCCGTCGGTGGAGCAGGCTTTCCTAGATCCCGCAGGATCTGGTGTATCAGATCCTTGAAGATCAAGCGCTCGATGTCGTGCGCGATCTCTCCCTTCTGCTCGTCCAACACCTGCTCGCACCAATCTCCTCGCCTCTCCCTCTTCACGTCTGCTTCAATCAAGCGAAAGGTACTCTCATTCTGCATTTCTTCTTCTTCTTCTTCTTCATCGTCATCGTCATCGTCGTTGTCTACATCTTCTTCTTCTGCTTCTGCTGCTTCTTTTCCCGTTTCCTCTTCTCTTCTTGTCTTCTGGTTCCTCTGCCGCCTCAATCTTCCTTTGCCGCTTCCGATCTCTTCCCAGATTTCTTTCAACAGAAGATCGCCTCCATCGCCGCTTAATCGCACACTGCCGTCCTCTTCGTTCAGGCCATCTATGTAAGGATCCAACAGCGGCGAGCATCCGATCAGTTTGCTGCTGATTTTCGTGGCCTGCTGCTGATTCACCAGAATCCATGGCTTCTCTTGCAGTGATAGCCATCGCTTTACTTGCCTCTTCAAACTTACGTTCACTGCATCGAACAGAAGCCTTCTTCTCCAACTGTCGCTATCGTTCTCCTTCCTTTCTCCTTCTAGCAGAAGAAATAGTCGAGGCTCCAATGGTGCTAACTTGAAGCTTATTTCTTCATCTTTTTCGTCGTTATTCCTTGTAAATCCTCCTCCTCCTCCTCTTGAAATCAGTTGTTTAACGTACTCGTAGTCTGCATCTTCTTCTGAGATGATGAAGGGCTGCTCGGATTTTCCTTTTACACTGTGCGCACCTTCCGCACTTTCTATAACTTGAGCAACAGCCTTGCTCAACCTAGCATTTTCCATATCTGGAGTAACAGTTCAATGATTAAATATGAAACATCAGTTTAACATCTTTGCAAGTAACTTGTATTTTCATTTTTCTGAGGTTTCGTGGACTTGAGAGAGCTCTGAGTCCATTGAAGCTATAAATTTTGACAGATAATTAACCGAGAAGCTTTGCCTTCAAAGATTCAGGGCTTATTAAAGGTTTACATACATCATAGCAATCAGGACAGGAACTGAAGTTGAATGGCATTATGCAACAGATTACACACCTTTCTTTAAGTTGAGCTTGAACTCCTTCGAATCTGGAGGAGAAGAAATGTCTTCTTCGTGATAAAAGGGGCCATCCAGAACTGATACAGGGCTCGGCTGCTCACAGCTGCCAGTGGATTTGTCCCCTTGTGACTCTGCGTCATCATTCTTTCGAGAAAAGCAAAGGAAAGATCGAAAGGATGGTATCAGAATTCAGTCAGATCATAAAATCTGTAATAGTCCAATAGGAAAAGGTTTACAAGACGCTGTACTTTGCATTTGACGGTTACCTCTTTTGCTAGCAAGTTCAAAGCTGCATCTTGACATGGACCTGAATCTCCTCTGAGAATGCACTTAGTTTTCACGTTTGTTGGTAATTGGCTTGTAGAGCTTCTAGCAGGTTCTGCTGGCGATTTGTTGATGTTGCTGAAAGGCGATGAAGGTTGTGGGCTTTCACCCACATTTTTAGTGTCGATGGTAGGATCAGTGAAGTTAACATCTAGTTTCTCCTGCATAATCTGGTCTTTGGACGAATTACAACAGTAGTTGCTGTTCACATTTGTTTTCACCTCAGTGTGAGATTCTTCTCCCAATTCTGCCTCAGGGAAGCTTATCTTTCGTTTCGCCTTCTGATCGGCCCTTGGGGAAGATACAGTTTGAACACCTCTAGCAGACTTTGAGTCTGGATCAGGAGACTGAACTGCTCTTGCACTACGCTGTGTACCACCTACTCGAGAAGTCATATTGGCCGTTCCATTGCCTGCGGAACATTTCCTTTCTGGCTTCATCAAAACTCTCTGGTCCTCATGGATGTCTTTGTAAACGGTAGCTTTCGCCTTGTTTTTCTCAGGTGATTGCTTATGGAGGATCTGTTTGCCATTGTAGTTTTTACTGTTCCTTGCCTCTTTACCTAGGACCAAAGCTGGGGAACCTTCACACTGATGGTGATGAGGAGGTGAGGGGAGCTGGTGCATCTGCTTCTGAGGAAACTGATGAGAAGATGAGGAATTGGAGTAGGGGTTCATAGCTCCATGAATCTTTCCGCCCCTGTTGATCGGCTTATTCAGCATGGAGTTTTCCCCGACATTCCGTCCATTGATACCTTCGCCCGAAGCTGGCTTTCTCGGCGAGATGGATGGAGGATAAGCCGAGTCACAGTACATTTCTCTCATCATTCGGGGAGCCCGATAGTATTCAGGTGAAGAATGCTTGCTCGCAGAACCATCCCTCAATGCATCAGAGTTCCTTATTTGGCCTCGATACTGGGTTGCTGTCTCAGATGGAGTTCTCCTATACCTTACCTCCGATTCCGAATGTACAGCAGCTTCATCGTCGTAGTTCAACCTCCGTTTGGTCTTCCATTCAGCTTTCCGGGAAGAAGACTTGTCATTGTGAAATTGCCTAACTCCAAGCGAGCTCAGATCTTCAGAGTTTACCGACCGAGCCTTCTCCTTCTCCCCCTGCGAACCTGCGTAATGGCCTTTGAGATGGATAGATCCTAGAAGTTGCCTCAAGGCTTCAAGGTCTTGCTTTGCGCTCTGCAAGACCGGCATCGATTTGGCGCTCCTCTCTTCTGCGCCCGATCGATTCCACGAATCTTTCCTCTGCATTTCTTCGATCTGTGCACATAATTTGGCAGCCGAAGACAGCACGTACGGCGGGCGATCGTCTCTGAAGTGATGGTTTCTGGGCTGACGGAAAGGATTCGCCGGTTCATCAGATTCGGAATGGCTGGGGTTGAATTGGCTCAGCGAGTCATGGAAATGGAGGTAGTCATCCTCATCTTCCGCTTCTCCCTCGAGATCCATAGTAGCTAGGTTGACATCTTCGCGGCGTTTGGAGGGGAAGAATGAAGGCGAAACGTACTTGCCACAACGGCCAGTGAAGCAGGATGCATCAGGGTTGGTGAGGTTGCTAAGGCTGGTGGTAGTTGATGTCGACGATCGAGTAGTTTGCAATGAGGAAGGGTTGGAAGAGTCGAGCTTCGGGCTCATGACCATCTGGTTCATCATCATCATCATCTTGTTGTTGTTGTTGTTGTTGTTGTTGTTGTTGTTGTTGCTGCTGCTGTTGCTGTTGTTGCTGTTGCTGTTGCTGTTGTTGTTGTTGCTGTTGTTACCACCATTGTTGCAGGGCATCTCTTCCAGCCCCATCAATTTGGCCACAACATTCGAGCTGAATGAGGCCCTCTTCTCGTGATTTGATTCGGTGGTGTCGCATTCGCTCGTGCTGCACGAGACGCTCCTCGAAGCTCCAGCAGAGGCCTTGGAATTGGAAGGATGGAGCTTCGGAGGTGCCTTGCAGTAGATGCTGCTGCCCACGGCTCGACCATCGAGAGAAAGTCTGGGGACTTCGCGAGGGAAGTCGGCGGAGGAGACCCTCGAGGGCTCGTAAGAGCTGAGCCGAGACGGAATCTGGCGCTCCGAATTGTTGCGGTTGAAAGACGGCTTCAGAGCCGTCGTCGCAGGGTGCATTTCTCTGTCTTTGGCGAGATCGATCGCCGCAGGTTTGCTGTTGGAGGGGTGAAGATGGAGAGGCTTTCGAGGGCCAGAAGATGGATTACTGCTGCCCTGCTGACTGCTGTAACCATGGATTTGGGCAGGGACTTCTCCTCTGAGCTTAGCAAGCAATCTGAGCGATTCGTGGAGCTCTGGAGGAGGAGGAGGAGGAGCAGTGGAGGTGCGGGGAGGAGTTTCAGGCTTGGATTTGTTGTAAGGATTGATCGGAGCTTGGCGAGATTGGGGGGCCATGGGAGGGCCCTTGTCATAACTGTCGAGAAGATCGGGGATCAGCAACGCAGAATCGGGGATTCTGGAGAGCTCTTTGAGGGCTCCCCGGGCAGCGGCGGCTGCAGCTCGCTCGGCTGTGTCCACGGATCGCCTCGGATTGGCCTTCCCTTCGTAGTAGTACGAGGAGTTGGGGAAGCTTGAGATCATCAGCCTCGGCTCGTGCAGAGATCGAGATGAATCGAGCCTCGGAGGAGGAGGAGGAGCTGGATACTGAGATGGATTGATCGAGGCCTTCGCTGCTTTATACTGAGATGGATCGAAAGAGGCTTTCGTTGCTTGCTCCGACGATCTGTTGCTCGCGGATTGCGCATGATTGTACACTGAATCCATGGCAAACACTTCCTTCTTCAGCTGTTGGGGCTTGTGCTGATTCTGCTCCAGCGATGGAGATGGAGATGGAGCTCCAGCTCCAGCTCCGTTGCGGCGTGTGGGTGTGGATGGTACGCTGGAGGCTTGCTTGTGTTTCTGCAGGGCAGCAGCTCCGCTCCGCTCTTCTTCGCCTCCCTTCTTCCTGCCTTCTCCATCGGATTGATGCTGCAATCAGGGAAACACACAGGAAGGATCTCCTATTAGAATCTGGCTATGGCAAAAGCTTCGGATTGACAAAAGGCGAGACAAGAATGGGGAGCTGAGAAAGAGAGTTTCTTCCTTACTGTTTCTTCGTGGAGGGAGGAGACTTCCCCGCTCTGATTCCTGGGAGAAACTTGGCCGCTCTGAATACCTGCAAGAGAAAGACAGAGAGAATCATAACGAAGATTTCTTTCTCCGTCTCAGAGGAGACGCCATAGCCATGCTTCTGGATCAGGTCCGTGAGATCTTGTAACGGAAGATATGTACCTGCAATGCGCTTGTGCCCATAAAGCCTCCTTCCTGTCAAGACCTGGTGCCTGTCGAAGATCTGAAGGATGCCCGCCATGCATCCTATCTGCTTCTCCAGCTGCGGATCCTCCGACAGAGTCTGCAGAAGCTTATTGGTAGACATGGTGGATCTACCCCGAGCTTTAGCTCCACTGTCTGAGCTCATTTAGAAGCTCATATGCCAAGGAGAAAGAAAGAGCCAATGGAAGATGAGAAGCGACCTGCAAGCAGCCAAGAGCTCCCTCATCAGATGAGAGGCTTCGTATATGTTCAGAAGGATAGAAATCAAAGCGGAGAGGAAAACTCCTATGCCAACTACACGGCTGGGGTCTGATCAGATCTGATCTGGGTTTTGCTTTCTTTTGTGCATTACATACAGAGAATGCTGCTTTCCTGCAAGCAGATCTATAAGCTGAATTCACCTAGTGCGACCTGCAGCCTTACGGCACCTGTACTATTGTAATGGCGAGCTCACCAGAGAACACAGAGGAATTTCTGGGGGGCTTCAAAAGGAGGATTTCTTTTGCTACAGTTAAAAGAGAAGGAAAAGAGAGAAAGCAGGGAGAAAGCATGGAGAAGAAGCAGAAAACGAAGCAGAAGAAGAAGAAGAAGATGAGGAGGAGGAGGAGGAGGAGGAGGAGGAGGAGGAAGAAGAAGAAGGAGAAGAAGAAGAAGAAGAAATACCTGTGAAGCAGGGCCTTCCTTGCTGCTATAACTATGGAGAAGGTAGAGAAGAAGAAGACGCAGAAGAAGAATCAGAAGAAGAAGAAGAAGAAGAAGAAGAGATTGATGACCAAGAAAGAGCGGAAACTGCTGAATCCCTGATGATTCTCTTCAAGCCAGTAAGCTATGGCGGCAGCAGCAGAGTGGATTAGTACTTGGAAGCCGAGCTCTATCTACGCCCCAGATGGGCAAAACGATCTGGGCCAAAGATTACCCAAAAAGAGCTCGGCAATGAAGCAGACATGGATGTACCAGAAAAGAGCAGAGAAGCTGCGATTCACAGAAGAAGAGGAGCCATGGCTTCTTCCCCTCTCTGTGGGTCTGTCTGTCTGTCTGTCTCTGTCGCTCTTTTACTACAGACCGGAGAGTGGAAAGGGAAGAAGCTGCAATGGCGAGCGCGGAGCACTGCACCCCCATTACATTAATCTACCTAATCCTGCCTGTGAGAAAAAAGAAACAACGGTGGTGGGAGGAAAGTACATTTCTACATTCTCGCTTTCATCCTCTCCTCCTCGCCATCGTCATCACCACCATCAGCAACAGCAACCGCAACCGCAACAGCAGCATCAGCATCACCAAAGCAAAGCAAAGCTCTCAGATATGGGGGTGAGCCGCAAAGCTCAGATATGGGGGAGCTTCTGAGCAGAGAAAGAGGAGGAGGAGGAGGAGGAGGAGGAGCAGAGAGAAGAAGGATGAGTGGGAAACAGAAACAGGAAAGGGGAACAGAGCAATCGGGGCAAGCTGGCTAATGGCTATGGCTATGGCTATGGTGTGAAGGTGAGGGAGAAAGGGGGAATGCTTGCTGTGTTTGTACGTTGAGTGCATTGATGGGCGCCCCACCAACAACCTTTCCCTCTCTCTTTCTACTTCTTTTCTCTGTCAGATACATACACAGAGAGAGATTCAGAGAGAAAAAACAGACAGAGATTCAGAGAGAAAAAACAGAGAGAGAGAGAGAGAGAGAGAGAGAAAGAGAGAAGGAAAGAGAGAGGGAAAGAAGAGGGAGAAGAAGCATATGCATATATATGCTATGTAAAAAAACAAAAAAGCAACACAGACAGAAGAAACAGAGAGAGCTTTGAATTGGGCAAGTGGGATGATTGATATTGAATCTTGATGATGGTGGTGATGATGCTGATGATGATCTGCCTGAAGGGGGGGTACAAGGGGCAGGAGTAACATGGGCTGTTTCCTCCTCCCTCCTCCTTTTATTTCTGCACAGGCCCATATCATCTATCTCTGTTCTACCTTTCCCTTCTTTTACTTACCTCACCCCTTGGAAATGCAGAACAGCCAAGACAAGGAGAAAACCATAGCTAGTCATGGAGAGCAGAGAAGCAAGCAAAAAGCATAGCTCTGGAGACATGGAGACTAGAGGAGCAAGCAACCATAGCCATGGAGGACCATGGCTGTCTGCCCTGAAGCTGTGGGGATTTGGGCTGTTTATTTGGACCAGCAAACAATATTAGCTGGATTGAACCAGCAAAAGAGAGGCAAGCTCTGAAAGGCATTGTTTTGCTCTGTCTGTCACATAATATATATATGTGTGTGTATGTATATAGTATGAGGTGAACTGGATTGATCTTGGAAAACATGATTGGCTTTTTCTTCTTCTTCATTGGAAACTAACCACAGCTTTTTCTGATGTGGGTCCACACAACTTCTTTCATTCATTCTTTCTTTCTTCTTCTTCTTTGCAGGACTGTGGTAAGAGGAGAGATCTGGACTCTTAAAAGCATCCTCGTGTGGTCCACACATATAGCATATCTACCCGCAATCCCTTTTCCTTATGGCATACAACTGCATACAATGGATACGTATTACACACACAGTGAATGAGGTAAGCAGACCATAGATTGCTTCCTTCTGTCTTGTCTCTTTGGCTGTTTCCCATTTGGCTTCCTCTTTCTCTGGTTTGATCACCTCTACAGGATGAGGAAGATGGAGCACTTCTCCCTTATGTCATCGGAGCTGCCATGGCTTAAGCCCCCGGGCAGAACCACAACCACAGACAGGTGCATGCAGCGTATGTATATTCTCTAGAGGAGTTGGGTTACCTGGAAAGGGAAATTGCATGTGTTATTTCATTGAAGTCACGCACTCCCTTCTTCTTCTTTTGTATAAGTAAAGAAAAAAGAAATCCAGCTCTTTCTTCTCCCTAGGGAAAGGTGAAGCTGCTCTTGGAAGAAAAGAAAAGGCTTCTTCCTAGGTTTGCCACAAAACCCAACTCACAATGCTGGGGCTTTTTTTCATGAGCGAGGTTTGCCACAAAACCCTGACTCACAAACAAACACACTCCCTTCTTATCCAACCACCACAATGCTGAAGCCTGCCTCCTTAGTCCTCCCACCATGTCTGCGAAGAAGGGCAGCGACTCCCTGATGCTTTCTACGTCCCCGAGGCTCACATCAATCCTTCGGTGCGGGGGGCCGTTTCCATCGATGAGAGCCAAAGCTTTGAACTTTGCTTCCAAGGAACTGTCAATGCATGAAGAAGAACCCATGTGTTGAGATCGAACTTGCTGGTGATCCGTCGCAGTTTGTTGTCGGTCATGATTCTTTGCATTCGGTTGCTTTTACGATAGGAGGCGGAGAAACAAAGCTCTGTTTGAGGTTGTTCCTAGCCATGTTGCTCGATGTTGAACACATGCATGCCCATGGCATGACGAAGCCGGGCGAGAAATTCAAAAGGGCGGCCAGGCTGTGAGATGGTGTTTTGCACAAAAGTTTTCTTTGTCAGCAGGTATCTATCGTCTTCCAATCGGATCAAATGCTTCACTTGGAGCTAAGGCTAACCAAAACCCAAACAACAGATCAGCATTGCTCGATGAACAGCTCTTTTTGCGGAAGGGATGCGAGAGATTTTGCGGTTGTTGGTTAGACGATGTTGATGTTGATAACGATGGAGAGGATCGGTGATCGTGAAAGAGAAAATCTGAGAATGGAGAGCACATGCAGCAGTCCGAGATGAGGCGGCACGGAGGCGCCGTGGACCAACCAGAGGATGCCAAACCGAGTCTATCGTGCGTCAAATCGATGGTTAGTTCTCTTTGTCTCTTTGTGGGGTCAGTCGGGGATCGATCCGGGATCGAACAACAACAAACGTGGTTTGACGAGGAAGCGGGGAACATGAATCTTAGTACACAGAACAAAGCTGTGAAAGGCATTGTTGTTTTGGAATGAGAGGATGGTGGATGGTGCTGGTGGGCACATACATACAAGGCTATCTAACTAACTAGTCTGTCTGTCTCCCCTGACTTTGTATGGGTGGGGGTGTGGGTGAGGGTGAAGGGCTATTCCTCCTAAAGTTATGGAAAGCTCAGCTCAAGAGGAAGCTTGGCCAGGCCACAAGCAGCGGCAGCAAGCATTTTTTTGTTTTGGAGTGCTGGGTCAAAAAGCTTCATTCATCCAGAAAGAGAGAAATCTTCAAAGGCCATGGATTGAGGCACACATGTGCCCTGCCCAGAAAGTGAGGCAGACTACATGTATGTGCATCAAAAAAGAAAGAAAGAAAAAAAGAAAAAACAGACACAAGAGAGCAGCTAGGCTATGGCTATGGCTATGGCTATGGCTATGGTGGGAGTCTAATCCCTTTTGTCTTCTTCTTCTTCTGACAGGGCTTCCATGACTGTGGCCACAGGCGCTTAAGCGATGGCGGTGGGACGCCCATTGCAGAATGCAACGGTTCGAGCTTCGTCATCTCCGTCGCCTCTCAGGCTCTGTGTACCTGTAATCGTGCGCCTCAGGACAGTGAAAACCGCGACAGTTAAGTTAGTTGAAAGCCTCCCCTCGTCCCCCCTCCGATCGACACAAATGATCGATGCTTCAAATTGAGCAAAGGATCTCTCAAGGCTTTTTTTTTGTAGGGTGCATTCCAAGATCGATCGGCACGCCCTACGATCATCATCCTTCTCCAACTACACTTAAGATCCGGCCAGCTGATTTGCTTTCTATGCATGCCTTCCCCCTTCCCACGGCTTTCGTCGATTCCGAGAAGATTTCTTTACATGCGGTGTATCTTGGATCGGCTTTGGCAATCGGATGGTACCAAAAAGAAAGAAGAGATGATATGGGAATTTGGATTTAGAGAGAGGGTGATGGTGGTGGCCTGTTCCCAATGCGGTGGGGAAAAACAGAAAGCGTCGTGCCGAATCGCCTGCAGCAAGTACTCCGATTTTAATTTCTTTTTCTTTCCCTTGTCTTCCAAGCGCAGCTAGTTATGGAAAGAGCTTTGCTTGGAGTTCTCCTTCCTCGGGACTGACTTTGGTTCGTTCACAAGTGTACGAAAGAGCAACTCAGATATAGATCGTGGTCAGGAAGGTGGCGATTCTTGCTTCATAAGGAATGCTAATGCAGATGATGATCAGAATGGAATCGAAGGAATGGCAAAGGATATCAACCGCAATGGAATAAAAAGATAGTTGATGGTTGGTTTGCTCGATCGTAATGCTATAGATAGCGAATGGCATGCTCAACCACAGTGGAACGGATCAATTTGTGGTGCTGACAGCTATGTCATGCTCTCCTCCGTAATGGCATGGCGGTTAATGGTTTGCTCAACTGCAATGGAAAGGCTGTAACTTCGACGGGATCTAGCTTGTCAGAAAAGCTGTTAAAACCATGGGGCTGAACACAAAGGCATCACACACTGGACCTTGCTTGGAACTCCTTCTAAGATAGGCACAGCGGTTATGGGGTTCTCTTTTTGCTTTCTACGGCAGTGAATGGCTATAAAGATCTATGGCATGCAGTCGAATGTGGGCGGGTTCCTGTGGTCATCTGATCATATATTCATTTCATCATTGATTACAGTTTTTGCAACCAACAGGTCAGTTGAAACCTCCAGACAGATAGACAGAGCCAAGTAGATAGAGCTTGGATGCTATGTGCTGGTGGGTCGATTCAATGCAACTGTGTTGCTGGTAAAAGCATTCAAAATTGGTTTGCTCAATCTGAGGTCCCACTGTTTTTCCGACGTTTTCAAGCCGACTTCGACTGAGGCGATCTTGACGATGAGCTTGGAGGCTGGTTAGCCCTCTTATGTCAGTCAGTTATATATGTCCATCCATAGTGCACAAGAGCAAATTGGATCTTATGGCAAAAGGAAGAAGGTTTGTACCCAAAAGGAGGGGGAAAAGTAACTGGATTTTTGAATCAGAAAAAAAGAATAATAAAAAACTCATACTTCCTTTGATTAAAAGAATGTTTTCGACTCTCAAGTGAAAATATGTAAAAGAAACACTTGGAAAAAAATCTAAGTGTGCAAGGTCATCTTTTGAATATAGATCAATTTCCCATGGTTAAATACATACCTACATACATACACACACACACACACACACACACACACACATATATATATATATAGATTTGGTAGATCATTTCAAAGTTGCTGAAATATGCTTTAATACTATATCTATATATGTATACGTATGTTTATCTGTGTATGACTCCAAGATTCACTGTCAAACCAAGTTTGACCATTCAATCCCAAACATAACTACCTAAATGCCCCTTCACATGCATATGACTGCCTTGATGCTAAGCCTGGCTTACCGAGAATCAGCCCACATGAACAAAAAACTTTCTGCCCAGGACTATGCTTTTTCTAGCGCTTTCAAGCTCTTGATTAGCACAACGAAGAATTGTGGCAAGATAAATGAATTCGATCGAGACAGGGATCCACCATTTTATATAGTGATTATTATTGGGTTCAAGTGCTTGAGGGTTTAAAAGGTTATTGTCTTTTTACTCCATGATTTAGTGTTAAGTTGCAAACCTCAAACGTAGGTCTTTTGAGAACGTAACAAGATATTACATGAATCTTACTGTCTTTTGTAAGAACATTTTTTCAAACTTCTTATGGCTCACTCAGTGCATTAAATGTGAGAGATGGTACCTGTACTTCTAATCCCATCAAGGAACACCTGGTTCACCATGGACGATGAATACTAATGGATGAGGAAGAGGGCTCCTGAAATCGACTTTGCCCAGCATGGATAGACCCGATGCACTATGTTGATCTCCAATCTGCTGAAAAAGAGGTTGATTTCAAGTTCAATGGAAGTACAATGGAAGTACCTTAAGCTGGCTTTCAAATTCAGTTAAAAGTACATGTGAGAGAAACTTCCAACTTCCGGCACTCTCAAATTCCTCCATTTGATGGTATTCTAACCATAACAAGCACAAGACTCGACCAAACCAAGCTTGATATGCATACTGTTCAGCTCATTTGTGAAATTTTCCATGCATATGGCCCCACTACATCAACATACTTTGTGAATCAGTGTTCTCTTTCCAAATTCCATACTCAATTTTATACTCTGGAAAGAAACTTAATTTTCACATACAAATTTCACCCTTCAAAAAAATGCTACTGGTAATTGTGCAACTGATCTAAGATTACTCCTGAAAGAAAAACATGTCTGTTTAACACTACTTGTCCAGCAAGATCCAGCTGAATGCTATACAGTTACAAGTAGCAACAAGAATCCCTGGACCGAAACGCTAAATTGAAAGAAACTCTTAAGTGGGATTGAGCACATCCCTATCTTGAGTAAGACATGCCACTAACTACATCATCATTCCCGCTCCAACACCAAAACATGAGAAAATATTAAACAGGACTACAATACAGCATATGCAAAGCAAATTTAAGTTAAGCGAATAAGCACTGCCCCTCGTCACTGAATGGTGACATATCTGTTTGTCCCATGCTTTGCCCAGTGGTTTTTCAAGTCTACAGGTTTAGTAATATCCACACCAAGCCCTGCCAGTTTTTCCAATAGTTTTCCAAACGCACTACCACTCATTTTACGCCCTGGTACGCGTGAACCACTTTTGACCTGATGCATAGGGAGTGGGTACATTGACATAAACTTGGTACAACATGCTGATTGCCAACCACCATTACCCCATCTATAGCACCTTTGGTTAGTTCCAGTACATGAGCAGAAAGGAACAGGGGTTGCTAGCATATCATATGGAGTGATGCATGCAGAGATACTTCTTGATGAATCCGGATGGTTGAATTTCTCAACACTCAATGCTCCGTCTTGGTCGTGTTGCTTCCTTTTCTTTCCTGAGACCTTTGCCACTTTCTTGTCTTGGTTCAACACATCAAAAGGTTTATGTCTTTTAGAAGCACTACCCTTTGTTTTTTTCACCTGCTGCTGCTTCAATGGCTTCTTTATTAGCCCCGTTTCTGAATGTTTCCCAATCCCAGCCGTATTGTTATTGAACGTATCATTGGGTGCAGTAGACAAATAGTTCGACCTACCAGAGGGACGGTTGGCTATGATATGCATCATCTGCATGATTTTGGCCGTACTTTCGGGATCATTCACATTTGCTCGAATCATGCTAAGGGCTTTCATAGCAGTATCACGCTCCATCAATGCAGCATTCCTGTCTGCATACGCTACATCTCTCTGTAATAAAGCTGCATCCCGCTCAGCATATGCATTCTTCCTTTCAGCTATGGCTTTGTCACGTTCTGCAATTGCAGCGTCCCTTTCAGCTAGAATTTCTGAGAGCTTCTGATTTGATGAATCTCTAAAAAAATCTTTCAGATATGCCTGGTCAAAATTAGCCCAATTTCGCAACTCCATCTTTCCAGGATCTTCCATTGTGGAGTGTAAAATATTTATGAACCTTCAAACAATTCCAGGAACTGCGACATGCATTTCCTGCATATCAAAACACCAGTTGTCAACAATAAATTATATGGCATTTCATGACACTGAGATTGGGATTACATCTGACTATACTATCTATATGTACTAGGCATGCTATCTCAGGTATAAGGATATAAGAAAAACGAGTTTTATATGCTGCAGTTCAGTTATATCAAACAAATCAGCCCACTATCACATTGGTTACCACATGAACACCACAGCAGCTGCAGCAAACTACCTGCATCAAAGCAGACCCACCAATCGTATGTATTATAATAGATTTGATTTTATTGTGAACGATCTTCCTGGAGTAGCTTTGCATCGGTGTTTTTGTTCCTTGCCCAATCTTGTTACCCTTAGCTTTGGGTGCCAATATTTCATGTTTGCTAAAACTTTAGTTCTACAGCCAAAGAACCATACAGGACAAAGAGATTTATTATAATTGAAAAAATGATTACCCCACAAAGTTCAAATACTTAATTAAGTATCAGCTACCACTAGTTTTCTTTCAAAAGACCAGCATATAGCTGGTCTGTAATGGGAGAAACAGACCACAGAGTTCCAGCATGGACATCAATGCAAACAGGGATCATGAAGTTTTTGTGACCGAAAACAATGTATTTTGTCATCGCTTGAAGCAAGTGCCCAGGGCATAGAGAAAGTTCTCATGTAACAGTTGGCACAGCTGGCAACAATGACAACAGTCAGTGAGGAGAAGAAACAAGAGAAGAGACGGCAGTAATGGTGTGTATCCAGAACCTTGTGGCATTCCCCGGGAATTATCTATAAAAGGGATAGTCAATGGTAAAGAGGGTCAAGTTGCGGTTGATAGCAGAGCGACAAATCATTCCATCTCTCCCATAAGCACTCAACAGTTGGCACGAGGAGTGTCAGAAACGACTTCAGTGCCTACTGCATTCAAGCAATGTCCAGCATCAACAGAGAAACTAATCAACAATTTAGAAATAAAATCAGAGCTACGGAATGGAAAAATGAATGTCTTCACAATTGACATGGACGTGTACATAATTATTTCAGGGCTTGAGCGGATGCACAAATAACTTCATCAAACAGTATGATAAAAAAACAGATAAATGGACTCTAGATCATAACCAAGGAGCACAGAATTTCTGGTGGGCTAACACCCTCCAGTCGCATGGCTATCCAAACTAAAGTTCCACAGACAAAAGTGGCAAATCTTACATTACTAAAAGCATCCTAGGAACTTGAGAATACATAACGCTCCATTTTTGAGAATACCAGACATTAGAAAAGATTTTGGAATCCACATAGAAATCACATCTGATTTGGCCGACAAAGCAGTATTAATACAATATGATTATGCTGTAGCAAGCAATATCAAAAAAATCTCCAAATGTCAACTACACTGGCCAACATATGAGAAGGAGATGATGGTCATAGTGCACACATAAGATTAGCTGCCACATTTTGCCCAAGATAAATCAACACAAGAATCACCGACAAGATCTCTCAAAAATACTTTTTAACACAATCAAAACTCTCTTGGAAAAGTAGGCTCACTGGCTAGACCTCTTGGTTGAATTCAACATAAAATGTTAGTCATAAAGCAGGACGGCTACGTCCAATCTCTGATAGACATAGCTGAATATGTCACGTCAAACCTTATTCAAATCTTAACAGAAGACGGATGTGATTGTAATCCTGAAGAAGGTAAAGGAAGGATTGGATGCTCATGGGATGCACCCAGATACGAGATAGCATCCTATGCTCACATTCTAGACTATTTGTGACATCAAGCAACACTGAGGAAATGGCTGTTGCAGGAGTCCCGTGATGAAAAGATAGCTGGACATCCAGGCCAGGACCCATGTTATCATAAACTTCGGCTGCGTTTTTTTTGGCCAAGTATAGAGGCAGGCATACACAATCATGTCCGTATATTGTAACCTTTTCAGATGATGAAAGCTAGAAACCCTCAACGAGCATGACTGTTACATCTATTTCAAATTCCAAACAAGCCCAGGGGCATCGTCAGTATGGATTTCATCTCGAACTTACCACCTCGTTTTTCTTATTGTTCACACTCATGTCCAACCCTTGCACGCTCTGATATTGTCTGTGTGACTAAATGTTTCAGTCACTGACAAAAAATCTCTCTCTGAAATTCAACCATAAGTTTCTGTATTCCTTCGTTCTATAAAAGATGAATGGCATCACCTATCAGCTGGCAATATGTGTGACTGCTAAAATCCACAACATATTTCAACCAAGCTTGTTGAGATTTTTTCGCAGGGATACTCTATGTTGTTCAGATCCAATAGGCTTGACACCAGAACCGACCCTCGAACAATACACTTGCAACAAGACAGTTCAGTTCCTGGTTCGTTTAAAAGATAGACCAGAAAAAGATGCGGAGTGGAGACTATTCTTCCATCGTTCAGAATTTCAACAACCGTAGACTGGTGCAAAACATCATGTTGGTTTCCATAAGACACTCCATATGATTCCCTATAAACACATCATTTTTACTAACTGTGTAAGTTAAATTGTTGCTGTATTCCCACCAAGGGAGAGAGTAGGTACCAGTAAGGTATCATCGAGCTAGTAGAGCATCTATTTAAAAGCTTTATCTCTAAATTAAGTTGCCATCTTCTATAGCTCTCTCTCTCTCTCTCTCCCCCCCCCCCTTGCGTTAGCTGCAACAAGAGTGTATAGACTCAGGTTCCCAGTGAATTCACGACCAGAAGGAACATCCGAATATAACAATTGTACTTATAGTGAATATGCACTGTACATCTCTGGTTATAGGAGCACCAAAACTTGCACGTTTTGTTTGTATGATACCAGTTTTCTTTCCATTGGACACTGGAAGGAAAAAACGTTTCTTGCCATTTCTGCAAGAGGTAAATGGCAGCTCCAACTTTCACAGGCTATCACATGGCAACCTTAGCACGATCGTGATTGGGCATCACGTCAAATTTGAGCACCATCTGTCACCTCAAAGAGCATTTCGGGTTTCAAAAGGAGTTCAAGTTTTCAAGTTGCAAATGAAACACTGAATGAAATGCACAAAGATCGAATGTACATAGGAGCAACAAATCGTGTATAAAATAAGTTAGAAGTCTGATACAACCGTCTAAACAGGGCTCTATCTAACCACATGAAAAAGTAGTGTCTACACACTGCTTCCTTTTCAAGGCTACTTAAACTTGAAACTATTATGATATTTATTCTTCGCTCCCCCGAAATACGCACACCTCCTAGATAAATGCTTTTGCTGTATGTGGTTATTCGCTGGAAAATACTCTTCTCGTAAACTCATAGTTTCTTTCGTTCATATGCATGTCCAATAATTATGCATTCAAAGCATGCACATGCCCCGTGCTTAGCTCAGTTCCCCCAGTCTAAGTATGACTTTGAGCAGTGTCGAGCTCTTTGAAATTGAGTTGAGCTGATTCCTGACGCCTCCCCAGGAAAACCAACAAGCCGAACCAATCAAGGGGAGATTTAGAGAAATCTATGCGAATTACCTCTTAAAAATGGAGGCTCAGGAGCCCAAAAAGCAGCCTTTGCGTGGGGGGGAGCGGAAGCTACGCAACGGAGCGTGGTGGCCGCCGTGGTCGTCGTGAGAGAGGCACTGCAGGGCGACCATGGGAGTGAAGCCTTTGCGAGAGGAGGAAAGCAAAACCGAAGACAAAGAGAGAGAGAGAGAGGGACAGAGAGGGAGGGAGAAAGAGATGTCTGCATGTACCTTGGAGATCTGCAAAACGCAACGAAGAGACCATCAAGACTCCGCTCCGATTCTCTGTCTGTCTGTCTGTCTGTCTGTGGAAAGCGTCTCGTCTCGTCTCCTCTGTGTCTTCCTCCCTCGTCTCGCCTCGTCTCGTCTCGTCGCGTCGCACAGGAACAGAGAAAGAGAAAGAGAAAGAGAGACTTTTTTTGTCGGAGACATTGGCCTCGTTTCACACTTGGGCGGGTAGCCGGACATCCGGTCCACGTGTCAGCTCCGGATTGGTCGGCCATGCCCAGAACTCTCTCTCTCTCTCTCTCTCTCTCTCTCTCTCTCTCTCTGCCTTCGGTTTCTAGACGATCGATCGTTCGACCGATTCGATCGATCGTTCATTCGATCGACAACCCTCGAAACTATACTCCGATTAGATTGGTCCGATGTTCAGTGTAGATGTAGTTGTTCCATGATTCAGGGTTAGAATTAAGGTTAGGGTTAGGGTTAGTGTTAGGGTTAGGGTTTGGGTTTGGGTTTGGGTTTGGGTTAGGATTAGGGTTAGGGTTAGGGTTAGGGTTAGAGCGTAAGAGTCGAGGTTTAGGGCTTAGGATTAGCGTTAGGGCCTGGGCTCTCTCTCTCTGCCTTCGGTTTCTCAACGATCGATCGTTCGATCGACAACCCTCGAAACTATACTCCGATTAGATTGGTCCGATGTTCAGTGTAGATGTAGTTGGTCCATGATTCAAGGTTAGAATTAAGGTTAGGGTTAGGGTTAGGGTTAGAGCGTAAGAGTCGAGGTTTAGGGCTTAGGATTAGCGTTAGGGCTTGGGCTCTAGGTTGTGGGCGTAACCTTAGGAACCAGTTTATATAAAGCTAATTTGAATGGTTTAAGGGTAGGATAAGTGAGAAACCGGTTATCTTAGGATCGGGACAGACCCCTATGGTCAGTGACAAGTGTGAACGCACTTAGTGATGAGAGAGCCCTGGGAGTTTATCGATATAAAGGGGACTAGTTGCCTCCCTGTATGGTCAGTGACAGGTGTGAACGCACTTAGTGGTGAGAGAACCCTGGGAGTTTATCGATATAAAGGGGCTTGGGCTCGAGGTTGTGGGCGTAACCTTAGGAACCAGTTTATATAAGGCTAAGCTGAATGGTTTAAGGGTAGGATAAGTGAGAAACCGGTTATCTTAGGACCGTGACATACCAATATGGTCACTGACAGGTGTGAACACACTTAGTGGTGAGAGAGCCCTGGGAGTTTATCTATATAAAGGGGACTAGTTACCTCCTTTCATTACTGCATCCCGAGACGTTGTGAAGACTGTCTTGGTAAGACTAGGCTCTCTGGTCATCAGATTCGCACCTTTCAACCTCAACCTTAGGTACTCATTTGTGGTATGGGACATTGGTGATTCTTAGGTTCATCTTTAGTCCTTCGCTCGGGCGTGGTTGGAGTGGTTAATCGCCCTTAATATTGCTTTATCATTAGTAGACCCGTAATACTCAAGGGTTAAGGGTTAGAGTCAAAGATTAGGGTTTAGGGAGAGAATGCGATTAGAGAAGCCAAGGAGATGAGATCAATTGGGTGTGTGTACGAAACTATGGAATTCTTCACCAAGGAAAGAATTTGCGATTTAATCACCACACCCCCAAAAGCCGTCCATTAGGGTTAGGCTTAGGCTTAGGGTTTAGGGGTAAGGCTTTTAGGGCTTGATGGTTAGAGTTAGGGGGCTTAGGGTTTCGGGCATAGATTGTAGTATTCGCATTCGTCGAAAGTATCAAACGCGAATATACGAATGATAAAACGAACGCAAATATGAGACCGCGAACAAAGAAGCCAAGGACACACAAGAGCAAATCAGTTGTACGCACGACGATACGAGATTCTTTGCGGCACAATCAACCCCACCATTAAAAAAAAAGGAACAGCGGGATCGAGACGACGGGGCCGATCGCAGAAACAGCAAAATATGCCTGCTGCTTTCGTTACGCGCCGCCGCCGATCGAAGCGTTCCGTCTGCATGGGAGCAGCGCCGCGATTCCGCGATCCGATTACGTACCGAAATTGCGATAGCAGCCCTTTCCTCGTGGATCGGCTCTACAGACAAAAAAAAAAACACAAGCAAGAAGCCTCTGGTGTAGCCATTTTATGATTCTGTTATATTATGTAAGGGCTTTATTTACATGATCTTAGTATGTATATGTGATTTTGTGTTGTTTGTTGTGTTTCTGGTCGCTGCCGGGATTCGAACTCGTGACTTGTTTTCTTGGCCTTCGTCTTCTTCTTCCTTCTCCGTCTCCGACGAACGTGCCATGGCTGCTGGAACAGAGGAGCAGAGTCCCCGCGGCGCCGCTGCCATGTGGGCTTCCTGCAGCGCCGCGCAGCTTGCTGGGGCCTCCCTCCTCTACTACCACCACACCGCAGCGCGCAGAGCCCGCTCCTCCTCCATGCCCGCTCGCGCCTTCCTCGTCGCCTCCCTCGGCCTCGGCGCCTCCGCTTCTGCCGCTGTTGCAGTGCTCCACTCCGTCGGGATCAGACAGGTAAGTCCCTTCCCCCCCACAACCCCGTCTCCTCGTGCTCAAAGATTCGATTCGGCTCGATTCGGGTCTATTCGGGTGGTTATGAACTCGGCAAAAGCCGAAGGAAACTTCCCATTCGTTATGCGAGCAGATCATGGGCAGTGTAGATGAAGCAGCAAAACATACGTACGCTCACGAACTTTCGTCTGCTCAGAACATGTCCAGATGCAACCGGCTTGTCAGAGCAAATCATCCGTGCCTGACGTGATCCTATAGTCCCTACTTTACAGGTCGGTTGCACCTTTGAGATTCATGGAAGAGCATATCTATGTTTGCTGATGGGTCATTTCTTGGTAATGTCTGGGTCTGTGCTTACTTTTACATCAAGGACTCGCACACCATTCCCGCCGTAATGCCACCACCTGAATGTAGTGCTAACCGTACATATAGGATCATCTCTTGTTGTGCTCTGATGGTGAAGTTTTACATGTTCTGGGGATGTTCTCATTAATCCTGTGTTAAAAGTTTTTTCCAATAACTCCTATACTACAATTCTCAGAAGCTCAAAGAGGGCCAATCACATAATACCTGCTTGCTTTCTTAGAAAATTTAAACCACTTCATAGGATAATGTAGCCATCAGTCACTAATAAATTGTGTGTATCCATATTTCTTCTCGTTTTCTTAATCCTTGTATGTGTTCTTTTAATATGACAAAGTGTAAGTGAGATGGCCACATTCGTTTCTTTTGTTCGCTATAGAACGTCGACAAAATTAAATGGTCATGCTGGGGAAATGTTTTTATGATTGATGATTCATACACGACTCACAAAATGTTAATAACAGACAGGTTGTATGATTTTCCGATCTTCGTATGACCATCCTTTTTTCCATCTTAGAGTATTGTGTATGTTTTTTTGAGGTATAAAAAACTCATCATGTGTGTTGTTATTCAGCTGGATGATGTATCCTGTATTATTTCTTCGATTCATGAAAGAATCTGCTCTTGTGTATTGCTATTCAGCTGGATGATGTGAAACAAATTGGCCAATCAATTCGGGAGTCTATGAGAGGACGGGAGCGAAGTTAACATAGCAGAGAGGTTACCCACATATATCAACGATTCTATTCTCCTGCAATTTTGCATGGGTTTTGTGCTTAATTCCAATGGGCGGAAAAGGTAGATAGTCTCCACAAACATTTTCCTATATTCTAGACCTCTGCAATCTGTGGGTTTCATCCAAATCATTCAAGGTCGTAACCCTTTGTAAACCATTTCAATTGAATGTCATGATGATTATAAATTTGATGTCATGCTGCTTATAAAACTTGGAGCCCTTCAAAGAGTGCATTTCCCTTTCAATTAATTTATCATCATTTCTGATTCAATCAAAATCCACTGATAAAGGGAAGAGAGATCGGTATTTTATGAGATGGGAAGGTAAGCATTCATTTCGAGTTCAATTTGCTCAGTGCGGGCTTTTCTCGGACAGCTAGAACAAGATTATGGTATTCCTCGAAGTTAGAAGACATATTTGTCTAAGCTATAGGGTTTGCCAACTTTGCAAGGCCCTTTTTTGAAGATGTGCTCGATTCTCACCTGAGTTTGTTTGGACATTTGGAGGAAATTTGTCTCGCCAAACAAAGAACAACATATGTCTGAATACAGAAAGGATGATCAGAGAAGGATGAATAATCTAAATTAATCGGCTGGTATGATTCGAGATGGGCTGGAATTTGACCTCTCTCTCATACGAAGGAATTTATCCAGTGAGCTACAACCGGGATTTATTCTGTTGCCGCCCAGGAGGGAATACATGATAGATCACTGCAGGTGCTCCATTGATCACATCAAGATCTATTTGAGCGAGCTTTTAACACTAGGCTCATGTGACTCCCCAGTCTTTACATGGCTCTGATTGGGATTGCTGTTATGGCATTTTGCAAATAAAAATTTTCAGGTATGGGGGTTTTCGGCACCAACCAACATTCATGTTCCTGTGCGATAGAAGGTGTGGGGGATTTCGGGGAGCTCCCATTGTAATCAGAATCAGTTCTATCTCATTTCAAAGAGATTATGTCTAGCTTGAGAAAATTCATGTCTTTCTGGGCTAGTACCATAACAGTGGAAGTAGAGGCTACAGTGCTGTGATGAACAATGGATTAGCTCTATTATCTCCGGTGTGCTGACAGAAAGAGCATAATTTCAGGACCAGAGTTTGTTTGGCATGTGGTGCAGTGATACATACGAACTGTGTATGCTATATTCCAAATCGGGCGCGTGCAAACATGTTTTTTTGCATTTGGATCTGACCAAACAGCAAGGGCATGGATCGGTGTTAGATTTTTGTACGAAAATCGTTTGTTCGATCGACATGTAAGTTTGCGAAATCATCGAAGCAGGCCGATTTTTCGGGCGTAGAGAAAGCAAAGTGGAAATCAAAACTCCGGTCATGTTGAAGGCGGCCCATGTTACTCGACCAGCCCAGCGATATATATATATATATATATATAGGCTACAGATCGTCCACCAAAATCGGGTTTTGTAGAAGCGTGCCTATCAAAATCAGTTTGGGTGGTTTGTCGTCATCGGAACATGTGCGAAAAGAGAAACACCGTGCTGTATGCGAGTGCTGAAGTCAATTGACGGCGAGCTTTGTCACTTTGAGCAGGAAATAACACCACTCGAATCCGGAGTTTGTTTGAGCATATGTAGCGATGAGATAAGATATCTCATGCAACAGCTTCCTTCCTTGAATCCGCCATCGAATGTGCGCGAGTAAACATCCGAATCTGTGATGCAAAGTTAAAAACCCTTTTCGTTCGGCTTTCAAGCTGGCCTGCATATATGCCTATCCAATGCTCGATCCTTTTCAAACGATTCCAAACTCGGTCAAGGAAGGCTTTTGAACCCACAACCCCGTCTCATGAAGGCGTGTGGCTTTCGCATGAAATTTCGCCGAAAGGAAGAGGAAGAAGCAAAGCAGCGATCAGAAGAGAATGGAGAAATTCTGTCGATGCCCACGATCATTCGTTCGTTCCTTCCGAAGCTCGTGCGCTCCTTCCACGAACATGTCATGTCATTTCAAGGAAGCATGCACTGAATTGGAAGTGTAATATAAGCATTCAGGGCTCTCCCCAACATGAGAAAGCTCCCGGACTCGAGCTATTATGATGAGTTTGTGTATAAAGCTTCATTGTGGAGAACATATTCCCTTTGCTATCGATCGATCGACGTATTCATCTCAGCAACTCGAATGAAAAATGACATCATTGTCTGGTCTTTGGCGAACATAATAGAGGATGGATTATGCACCATGCATCCACCTGCTTTAGATCTTTGATTTTCAAATTTGTTGGGCACCTATGATTTGCAGTTCACGCGGATGAGAATTCGTCATCAATCAGTTGGTAGGTCATTACGCCTCCCACAAATTCATCCTGGACCATTGATGGAAAATAAAGAAAAAGCCCCAAACTCTGCTCTACATTTTGGGCCTTAACTACACAAAATCCATGAAAACCTGCTACATTTTGGGCATTAGCCACACAAAATCCATGAAAACGCCACCATCATCAAGATAAGCATCCTTTGCCAATCAATTGAGAAACAAGCCTGCTACATTTTGGGCATTGAGCTACACAAAATCCATGAAAACACCACCATCATCAAGATAAACATAACTCTGTACTTTTACCAATCAATTGAGAGTGCATTACTGCCACATTCCCTGAGAAACAACCCTGCTACATTTTGGGCATTAGCTACACAAAATCCATGAGAATAACACCATCATCAGGATAAACATACAGTGTACTTTTACCAATCGATTGAGAGGGCGTTACTGCCACATTCCCTGAGAAACAACCCTGCTACATTTTGGGCATTAGCTACACAAAATCCATGAAAATAACACCATCATCAGGATAAACATACACTGTACTTTTACCAATCGATTGAGAGGGCGTTACTGCCACATTAACTAAGAGAAGAAACAGAAATGATGTGCAATGATCCAATTGGACGATTGATCATGGACTCCATGCTATCCGATGTTCATCATCAACATACGTGACAAGTATTCACTCACTGTTTTCTGAATACTACTGAGTAACAGGGGGAGGGGGGGGAAATCATCAAGAAAATAGCGTCATTTCAACATTCCAAAACTGATACGGTCTGATCAATGTAATATGGTTGAATCGGCAAATCATGAATGGAATGAATGCACTCGAACTCACTCAACAATCTTTTATGACTGAAGAAGCAGCAAACTACAACGAACCATCGATTTGACTGGCTGTTTTTCTGAGTATTGCGGCAGCAGAGGGGAGGAATCCAAAATAAAAAAACGTGCGTCGACATTACAAACTAATCCTGTTGGAACGGAACTATGCATTATGACTGGAGCAGCAAATTATCACGGAATGATTTCAGCATCAAAATCGCTCCCTGTTATCTGATTACTGAACAGCAGGGCGAAAAATCTACAAAAAGAAAGGGTGTTTCAACATTACAAAATATCTGAACAGTGTATTATCAGTGAATGGAATGAGAATAACCCTTCGAATTCGCTCCTCACTGTATACTGAATTGTGAGCAAAATGGCAAAGAGAATCCAAATCAGAAAGTAGGGCGTTCCCACATTACAGGAGGAATTAATCATGTCCAAACAAAAATGTATTATGACTGAGCCAGCAAATTCAAAATGGGATGAATTTTCTCAGAGCAGTGAGCAGCAGGGGTGGGGAAGGGGCGCAGCGAAATCCAAAAGAAGAAACGGCTGTTTCAACAACATTACAAACAAATCCATCATGTAGAAGTTACGCTCCACATATTCAATCAAATTGCAAACCGCCGATTCAATCTTCCCACCTTTCCATGTGATTTGGGTGTGTGCGTGCGTGCGTGTTCGAGCCCTTCTGCTCACACTAGGATGAAGGTGGGGGCAGATAAAAAGAGATAAAAACCAAGAAAACAAACAGCCAAATCACAGAACCCCATATCCATGCTGAGTGAGCGGTTGCCACTCACTGCTTTAAGCTTTCCACAAATTTGCAATTTGCATAAATGTTCACAGTCCCAAAAGCAAGAATCTTTCATGTTATGTATGTACAAGTAATAGAACAGAATGGAAGCCAAGCTACCGACCTCGGGTGGGTGGGTTGCGCGCGAGCATCCATGGCGGCGAGCTGCAACTTCCTTCGTCCGCAAGGCGAGGGGGGGGAGGAGGCCCTTTCCAATCCAAGAGGAGGAACGAGAGATTGCGATGGAAGCCGGAGCTACGCTGCTGCTGACGACGGCGGAGCGAGGAAAGAATCGCGGACGATGTGGGGGGGGGTTTTCCGCAACCAGGTTAAAACATGTGAAGCAAGCCGATGCGAGAAGAAGCGATCGATTGGGGGGGAGACGAAACCGTTAGATGCTACGAGAAGGGATCGGAGAGGTCTCCGGGCTGCCGACCGGGGTAGATGTCGAGATGGCTGATGGCTCGGTTGAGCAGCTCGAGGTCGGGCTCCTGCAGGAGGTGCGAGTACTTGGAGAATCGCTTGAGGCCCGCGAGGGGGTCGACCTTGGAGAGCGCGGCGGCCTCGTCCGAGAAGAGCACGAGGTAGCACATGAGGATGGCGGCGTCGCTCACCACCTCGCCCTTGCCCATGAAGATGGTCTGCGTGAGAGGGTCGGCGGCGCCAGCCGAGACGATGGCCTTGGAGTGCTCCTTGTTGAGGTAGTTCTTGCCGCAAGCGAACTTCTTGAGCGCCTTGATGGCTTCGGCGACGACCTCCTCGGAGGGGCTCTCGAGCTGCTTCACGAGGGGCCCGATGACGCGGGTGTCGCGGGCGGTGAAGGTCCGCGCGAGGCAGCCGACGGCGCGGATCGCGAGCACCTGGAGCTCGGGGCTACGGCTTTCACCCACGAGCCGAAGCAGCTGATCCACCACCGCCTTCATCGCGGGCGAGTTGATGCGGATCCCCTTGCTCTTCAGCTCGGGGCTGCACTCCGCCACCGCCATGATCTCCATGACCGCGAGCGCCGCGTTGAGCTGCAGCGCGCCGCCCTCCTTCTCCATGAGCGCCGCGAGGCACAGCAGCGCCTTGGTCTCGGTGATGCTCATGCACGCGGCGGGGCAGGCGCGGGCGAGCCCCGCCAGGGCGCGAGCCGCCTCCGCCTTGACCTCGGCCTTGAGGCGCGGGTCCTCGGCCTCGCGGGCGCGCCGGTTGAGCTCGCGCTGAGTCAGAGCCTTCGAATTCTCGCCCTGCTGGTGGAGAAGCTTTCCAGCCGATGCTAGCGATGATGATGATGCTGCCGATGCTATCGATGATGATGATGATGCTCCGGCGGCGGCGATGTCGAAGGGGAGGAGGCCATTGGAGGTGAGATGCTGCCCGGGCCGAGAAGAAGGCCGGGGGTAGCCGGCCGAGGGCTTGTGGGCATGATGATGCGGCGGCACGCCGTCGTCGAGCATCTCCAAGGAAGCAGCAGGAGGAGGAGGATCGGAGGAGGAATCCTTCTTGTTCTTCGCTGCCGCGACCGAGCTCATGAGCGACGAGATGCTCATCGGCATCTTCTCCTTCTCCGCAGCGGCGGCAGCTGCAGGGAGCTCATCCAAGAACTCCCCAAGCAGCGCGACGAGGGGCCGAACCGCCTGAAGCTCCAGGAACAGGACCTGCTGCTGCTCGCGATCGGCGGCGAGGAGCTCCGCCATCGCGGCTGCGACGGCGGCCTGAACCCTCATCGGGGAGCTCGAGAGCGCCTTGACGAGCGCGGGGGCGAGGCCGCACTGCGCCGTCTGCTTCGCCACGCTCTCGTAGCGCGCGATGTAGCCCAGGGTCCTCGCCGCGAGCTCCCTCGCCTTCGGGTTCCCCTCCTGCAGCACCTTGAGCAGCGGCGGGATCACCTCCTCCTCCAGCATGATGCTCACGAAGCGCTCGTTGCTCCTCGCGTAGTCGTTGAGCGAGCTCACCGCCTCCTCCTGCTCCTCCTCGTCGCCGCGGCACAGCAGCACGATCTGCGTCCAGCAGAAGCCCAGCAGCGGCTCGATCGACGCGATCGGCGGCATGCCCCCGCCCTCCCCCTCGTTGCGCGAGATCCCCAGGAACCACGCCAGATCCGCCAGCGAGCTGTCCAGCAGCGCCCCCACGTGCTTGAAATCGCCCGACGACCCGATCGCGATCATCCTCCGGATCACGCCCTTCCTGTTGCACCTCCTGATCAGCTCCACCGCCTTCTGCAGCGACTTCCCCAGCTCCTGCACCATCCTCGCCAGCGGCCTCGTGTACAGCGGCGGCGCCGCCGCCACGGCTGCAGGCGCGCTACGCGCGGTCGGCTTGCCGTTGCCGGCCGCGGCGGGACCAGCGAGAGCGGGTCCCGATCCCACGACCAAACCGGCCAGCAATGACAGACCAGCGAACATGGCCGCGGCCTTCAAGGCGCGGACCGCGACGCTATGCCGAAGCGCTGGTCTCGAATCAATCATGCGCCTTCCTGCACCCTCGATGCAGGTGGGATGGTATTCGCCTGCGCAGGTGCT
>JBBBWG010029699.1:35682-49275 GCA_037176905.1 Azolla pinnata
ACCATCTTTGCAAGTGGCCTCGTGGACAGCGGTGGCGCCGCCGCCGCCGCCGCCGCCGCGCTCCTCTCCCCCAGCTGCGCCACTTGCCGCAGGTAGCTCGTCAGGCGCTCCGCCTTCCCCAGGAGCTCCAGGCACTCCGCCCTGTGCGTCTCCGCCAGCGGCGCCTCCTTCTGCACGTCCTGGCTCAGCTGGATGGGCACCTTCAGCATCTCCCGGATCGCCTCCGTCTTGCTCATCTGCGCCGCCATGCCGCAACGGCTTGCGCTCGGGAGAGTCCGCGGCGGCGACGCCAACGGTTTCCGGGACGAAAGGGGGGAGGGGCCCCTAGGAGGATGAATGAAAAAAAGGCGGGGGAGCGGAGACGCGGGGGGCTAAGGGTTCTCGAATGGGCGGAGGGAAGCGCAGGGCGTGCTAGGGTTTCGCCTCCTTCTGATCGCGGGAGAGGAGAATCGATGGATCGATCGATCGATGAATCGGGCCGCTGTACAGAAAGAAGCCCAACAAAGAAGAAGAAGGAGCGAGGGAACTGTCTGCAGCAGAGAGGGGGAAGCAGAGAGAGGGAGAGAGAGAGAGACGCCTTCTGCGTCTATATAGCCATAGCCATGGCGCTCTGACGCAGAAGACGCAGAGAGACGCAGAGAAGACGAAGGCGATGGCGAGGGCGAGGGCGAAGAAGAAGAAGACGAAGAAGACGAAGACGAAGAAGACGATGAAGAGAGACGAAGTCTGAAGAGAGAGAGAAAGTCTCCGCCCTTTTTATTTATTTTATTTTATTTTTTTATTATCCTCCCCATATTTATTATTATTATTATTGTCATTATAATAATTATTATTATTACTACTATTACTATTACTATTATTATTAATATTATTCGAAGTCTGAAGAGAGAGAAAGTCTCCGCCCTATTTATTTATTTTATTTCATTTTTTTATTATCCTCCCCATATTTATTTTTATTTTTATTATTACTACTACTACTATTACTATTACTATTACTATTACTATTATTATTACTATTACTATCATCGTGGGCATTTATTGTTATTTGTAGCTGCAAAATTTCCCAATTTCATTCATACGCATTTCTTTTTTCTTTTCTTTTTTCTGCCCGCTCTCTTTTTCTTTTTAATAAAATTGAAATTTCCAAAAATACACGCCCGCAGTATTTTACACTCTTTGTTGCCCCGCACAGTTTTCCCTAATATCCAAAAATGCCCTCCGCAAAACACATGCATGCATGCATGCATACACATGCACACATGCAAAGTACATGCACCCATGCCCTCATTGGCATTCATAACTTGCATGCATACATGCACACATACATACATGTCACAAGGAGAAGACTTTTTCTTCTTCGTTCTTCTTCTTCTGTATTTTCGTCATTGCAGACTGAATCAGCTCGACACAACTGTTGGCCACGTCCGGTCCATGCCTCTTCCAGGTCTGTCGCGATGTGCCCCATACATATACATGCATGCATGCTTACATACACGGTGGATGCATGTATGCATGCATTGCATTACACGAGAATGTCTCCCCCCCCTCGCCAGCTAATCTTGTCTCATTTTGCCCTCTGGCTCTGGTGGGGCTTTTTCGTCGAAGAAGGCTCGACTCCACCGCCATCCCGATCCCATCTCTCTGCTTTCTTCCATACTCGATGTTTCCATCGGTCAATCACAAGTTCCGCCACAGCATTCCAAGCTCCTCAAGTCCCCCCCCTCCCCTGAATTGTAGCTTGCTAAAGGAATCGGTCAAAGGCTCAACAAAGGCATGTAAGCCTTTGTTGTATCGATCGTGTGTGCATGCATACGGTTGCAGTTAGTTGGGATCGATTGTTGTTCGCATCGCATCATGGGCATGATTCAGTTTGCAACGCGCGGATTGTCATAGATGGGCATCGTTGGACATCTTGTGGCCGAATCAAGCCTGCCCAGCAAGAGAGAATCGATCGGACCGCGCCAATTCTGGGCTCCTTCATCTGCGCCTTCTAGCTCATCGTCCATACAGACGAATCGTACAAGACGGTGTTTCACGAAATTACTGCTCCGTAAAAAAACCGCTTCTAACAGCTGGAGATCAAAGTTCTCTAAGGCATGGACGTAAAGCCCCTCGACAGTACTGTCATAATGGATCGGGGGAAGGGGAAATATCAAACCATATTGCGATCGAAGTTGGTGGTGGCTCATTCATTCTTGGGTCTCACATGGACTTCCCTCCTCTGAAGTGGTCTCTGATGCGCTCCACTCAACGACCCTTCCCTCCATTGGCCGCCAGATCTGTGTTGTTGGTCAAGGGGAAACTGCGATTGACCTTCCAATCGGTTACAGGAATCTTTCTCTTCTCAACAAGAATCTCTTGTCAGTAGTTTATCGAGGAGAGCAATTGTATAGGAAGCTTGTTCCCACTCGAAAGTTCAAAAGTTTTTCCATTTCACAGAGGCGGAAACCACGAATTTCGCTTGCTCAACGTCGCCTTGAATGTGTGTCGAGGCACAAACTCTACAACTATCTCCATAGTTACTCTGCACATTGTCATGATTCCTACAAAGGTCACAACCTATGAAGGTCACAAATGCCCAAAGGCCGACACCTAAAAGGGCTCGAATTCCACCAGCTTCACTCAGCTTCATGCTCCAACTCGAACAGTAGAAGTCCCGATTCGTCTTGTAAAAAAGTCTGCATCTTGTTAATATAACACATCCACACTTCTACGTACTCATGGGCTTACTATTGTGTTAAACGGTCAGATCAGAGCAGAAAGTGGACGAATCTCGGGGGGACACAGGACAAAGGATTGAACGGAGGATTGCTTGACCAATCTTATGATCCAACAACTCGTCATGTTCTCGTCGATTGGGATCAAGGTGAACCAACGTATTTGTACATGTTTTCGGAGAGCTACATGTATAAGAGTTTTATGCAGCCACATGATATGCTTAAGATGACATGAGATGTTTGAGGTTTGAGCATACATACTTGGACACCCATGTACGTACACGTATAGATCGATGTATACACGTATATGCACATATACCCCACATGTGTGTATACATATGTACAAACCTACAGTTATACATACGTACATACATACATACATGCATACGGGCATACATACATATTCTATATAATACATACATACACACATATGTATATCAGTATGTATGTATGTATGTATGTCTAAGGTTTGAGCATACATATATAGACACGCATGTACGCACACGTATAGATGCATGTATACACGTACATGCACAGATACCCCACGCGAGTGTATACATACGTGCACACACACATACGGGTGTACATACTTATATACATACACACATACATACGGACATACATACATATTGCATATGATACATACATACATACATACATATGTATATCTGTGTGTCCCGCTTGCGGTGGAGATGCAGAAGCATCTCTGTAACCTGCATTCGATCTCCTCGACTTTCAGGTCTCCGATCTCTTCGTCTCCTTGCTGTTCAGCCATGGGAACCGTACCTTCTTCTGCTCAGCCGAAGAGGTATGTATATATATCTGCGTACCCCATGGGAAAAACCTGGAACGAAGGTACTCAACCATACAAAATGAGAATCGGAAAGAAAAGAGAACTGCACAATGGGGCCTGGAAAACCTTGCAAAGCTGCTCAGAAACACCGTGTCAATGTGGGAAAGCCCGTGCAAATAAGGCAAGAAGGCCTGGATTGAAGGTTGCAGTTTTCGCATGTGAATGTATAGTGCGGAAAATGTCGAAAGAATGAAGATTGTAACCCTAGGATGCAATTTGATGTAGAATGAGTCTTGAAAACAATAAGGCTGGAAACCAAGGCTCAAAACATGCCAATCTTGACTGTAGTGTGAGAACGTAGAATGGAGATTGAAATCCTAGGATGTAACAATTACGATGCGTGAAGACATAGAAAGAATAAAGCCGGAAACCAAAGCCGTAGGTTGTGAATTGGGAGCACAGCACGAAAACATAGAATGGGAATTGAAACTATCAAAAGCTTTGCTTGAATGAGAATTAATATTACATGTTCTTTGTGGAATTTCTATGGCTGTTTCTTTACTAGAGACAGAGCCTCAGGATCACTTGAAATCGTCACGAATCCAACAGGGTTAGGCAAGATTCTGCTGGATGCATTACCCATGCTGAAGCAAGAGTACAAGAGACATCCTCTCATTACAAACAGGCATCAAGAGACAATATTTGCAGCTTTCTTCCGATCTCTTCCTGATGTTGTATTTAGGAGAGAATGTCTGAGGATGCAAGACAATGGAACTGTTGCGTTGGATTGGCCTATAGGAGGATCTGATCTAAATTCAGCCCTGGACACTGCGAAGGATGGAAATCCTCTATTGATACTCTTGGTAATGTTCCAGAAAAATTGCGCTTCATCTTTTCTTTAAAATCATATCAGTGTGTTTGGAAATGTGTTGATGGAAAACTTCAGTGGTTAATATGTTGATAAAAGCCAGCCATGTATTCACATGCATTATTTCCTCATTCATACTTGCTTCCATATCTGTTTGTTATGGTTGACGAAAGTTGTTTGATTTTATGGTATTGGTTGTCTCTAGTAATATGTTCAATGAACCTTTTGCTGCAATAATATTGTCTTTGAAATACGTTTATGGGGCACATGAAAGATGTAACCAGCGTGATGGTCAGAATTAAGTGCATTTTGTCCTATCTAGCTATATATTTTTGTCTTCTGAGGGGAAAAAGTACATTCGATGAAAATTTAGATACCTGTCCTTTCATATGCTTAGTGTGATATCAAAAATTAATTTCTTTCCAGTGTTGTAAAATGCCAACTTCCCAAAATTTCTAATCTGGGAACAGAAAAGATTAGGAAGTATGTGGACAGATTCTAATAAGATGATGTCATTTTGCAGCCAGGTCTTACTGGAGGAAGTGGTGATACATATGTTCGGCACATGTTGAGTAGAGCTCAAAAGCGAGGCTGGAATACAGTTGTTTTTAATAGTCGTGGTTGTGCTGATAGTCCCGTAACCTCTCCTCAGGCTAGTACATATATGACATATTTCTTGCTCGTTTAAAATTTTGATTTTGACTTAGAAACTACTTTATCAATAGATTACTAACTGATCATATCGAAAGGTGGGGATTTTTAAGCGAAGGTGCAAACATATCTAAATTTTCGAGGAGTCACATGGCCTGGTCTCATGAAGCACATCCACCACCTTCTTATGGTGATGATTTTCAAAATCATAAGCCCACATTAGAAAGCCCCCGGTATCTACCTTTGAATCTACTTTCAAGCGACAGTAGCATGTCTCAACAAATAACCTCTCCATGCCTGATCACTTGATGTGATTCCTCTGTATTGGCTTCAACATACACTGTATCATCAGTGGACGTAAAAAATTGTGCACCGCTTGAACTTTTTGTCGTGTTTCTAGTTCCATTTCTTCCCTAAGACTTTTTCATCTACATGGGACACTATCGTTTGTCATGGATATAAGATAGTAGAAAGCTATTAGGTCATGTGTACGCACCGAATAACAACATGGAAGATGATTTATATGAGACGGAGAGTAACAAGGCCATCTTACCATTTAGAAATGAGACAATCTCTTTGAAACTTCATTGCCCAACCGATTGTATCATTTAACATACGATTCAAATATACATTATATTTCTGTTGCAATATTCTTAGAAGCTGTCTGCCAACTATTTCTTTCTATGATCATCTTGATTTCAAGTAGCTGTGAATATGCAGTTCTATTCTGCTTCCTTCACAGAAGATCTTCGGCAAGTTGTTAACCATGTGGGGGGACTGTTTCCGAATTCCCGTCTATATGCAGCTGGATGGTCACTTGGTGGCAATATTCTGGTCAGATACCTTGGTCAGGTAAGATGCCAGGGTTTTCCCATCATTTCTGGCTTTAAGTTAGTACATGTCTTTCAGTGAAAGGCATAGAAGTTTCTATGTAATTTAATATATTGATTCTCATGGACTGTTGTGACTGATTCCCACATACAGCTCTTATTGAATGAAACATTCTGACCACCGAAAAAACTTTACTTCTCAGATGAATGCAATGATTATATACTTATCTTACTCAGATTTCTCTGAAGAATAAGTGAAAAGGTGGGATTTTCCCGTGGTTTTTTATTAGGTAGACATTGTATGTTTATTGTCTCCAAATCTTGAATAGATTAACATGGGTATCACACTGTTGGTTCATCATTGTGTGGGGAGTGGTAGTATTGACAGCTATTAGCTCATTTGTTATTGTTTATGCAGGAGGGAGTCAGTTGCCCGCTGACTGGAGCAGTGTCTCTATGCAATCCATTCAATCTAACCATAGCTGATGAAGACTTTCACAAGGGATTCAACAACGTGTATGATTCAGCTCTTGCAGGGTCTCTACGAAGGATCTTCAAGAAGTAAGGCTCGACAGTATCACCTGATTTCTATCATGAAATCAGAAGATCAGGAAACGAGGGTCCAAAAGATTGGAACACTCAACACCTTTTTGCTATAAAGATTTGGTGCATTTGAAACCTTGTTGATCATTACTTGAATGTCTTTTGGGTTATAGACACGAAGCTCTTTTTGCCAACATTGGAGGTGGGTACAACATACCTAAGGCTGCTACTGCAAGAACTGTTCGTGATTTTGATGATGGAATCACTCGAGGCAAGAATGGCCTGCATTGGTGTCTGCTTGATTCTTATAATTTTTAATGGCACTTCTTTCTTTACCTTTTCTAATTGGTTTAATAAATTAAAACTTGTGGTCTGTTATTAGGTGTCTGTTTCTCCATTGACTATTGCATTCTAATTGATGTATTTTTGTTGGTGTAGTCTCATTTGGATATAAATCAGTGGATGACTACTATGAAAATGCAAGCAGTTCTCGCTCTATTAAGGACGTGAAAGTCCCTCTTCTTTGTATTCAGGTGATACCATGTCTTCACATGCAGCTCAGGTATACATTGTCATATGATTGTAACTACTGTTGATCGCTGTATCTTCATTTCTTTTGGATGAAACTAGGCTGAAGACGACCCAATTGCACCATCTCGTGGAATACCTCGCACTGAAATTATGGTTCGCTATGATATTTACTTGTGTTTTCCTGGTAGAATGCATGCTATGATGTCGAGGTAGTCTGATGAGCTAAACTTGTTTGCAGGAAAATCGACATTGCTTCCTTGTTGTTACTCCTGCAGGAGGCCATCTTGGATGGGTTGCTGGTAGTGATGCCCCGTTTGGAGCACCATGGACTGACCAATTGGTGATGGACTACCTTGACATTCTAGAAAGATCTGCAGCATCTAACACTCTATTGCTACTCAATATAGATAACAAGAGCTCTGAGTAATTTTGTTTTCCCATTAACAAGAAGTTTCTCCCCGATGGCTAACCTTTTCATGTCCACAAAACCAACAAGCTCCTCCTATTCGATATACATTTAAATTTCCAGCCACATCAATTGTAATAAAAATGGGATCAGCATAATCCACATTCACATTTGTGCTATGATGAATTACCTTTCGTACATTAAAGCAGAGATATAGCAATTGCAAATTTTGTTCTGCCAAACATTGCCAAAGTAGTCTCTAAAGTATTAGATGTGGGAGAACTATCAACGTAGTTAATAACACTTGATTCACAAGTTACTTTAAATAAAGTATAGGATTGCATACGCTTTTTCCCTGTAAATCCTGATGCGATAAGACCGATTTCATTGGATTTGAGAAGTTAATATTTTTTTTAACATTTTGGCCAGATATTTTTCTAGAAGCCTCTTTCCAGTATGGATTTGTGTACCAAGCCAAAAGCTCCAGCTCCAAAGGATAATATCCTGTAAAGAGGATCCACAGAAGAGTATAACACAAGTATACAACTCCAGCCATGTGCAAAAGAGGAGCTAACCAGATTTCAAATGCTTTGGCACGATGATCTATGATTCAAGATGCATTGCTTTTCGCAGCATGGGGCCCAGCAGTCCCTTCTTGTGCAACTGCACAATACTATCGATTCCAACCACATATCTCCCCTTGGCATATACAGTTGGAACAACAGCACCTGGGATGTTTAATGCATACATCAGCTCTTCTCTATGCTGTGGATAGTTCGAGATGCTCTTCTCGTCAAAGGTTGCACCTATAAGGGATACAAGAATTCCTCGTACTTGATTGCAGGCTTTGAACGTTTTGGTGTCAAGTTGTGAGGTGGTAGAGTAGAGCACCACGTTGGTGCTTGTTTTGAGGTGCCAGCTATTTTGGCAGCCGTTAAAGCTCAATCTGTTTCCCCAGAAGATCCTCCTTTGATTTTGATCATCACAAGAGTAAATCTGATCTGCACCTCTATGTCCACTGGTCTTCGAAATAATATCAACATAGTCTGCATCATTGTCGTAGACGGTATCGGCTGCATCAATCATTTTTGGTTGATGCAAAGAATTAGAGCAGCTCCTTTTGAAAGAGCTCAGAAGCAGCTCTTTTGTGCTCCTTGCCGCATTCCACTCCTCCTTTGAGACTTCTAACATGGCTTCTTCGAAAGATTCTAGCAAATCTGGATCAAACATGGGCATCTCGGAGCCATCTTTCGTAGTTTCTGGGTTATGAAACAAATCATCTTGCAAGTATGGACTCCCTACGAGTTGTGTGGGTCCACTCTCCACATATTTCAGTTTGCTGTGTTCCAGATTGGCATGTACATGCTGGAAATTCTCACAAATCGATGATTGCAGAGTGCCCATCAGCTCGCCTGCATGCTTCGATGGATGACTATCAGAAGGAAGCCAGTCTTTAAGGCTCGCAACAGCTGAGAATTCGGGGCTCGAAAGAACACTGAATGAAGGAGGAAATGCGCTCCGTCCCAAGCTTAGGGTATCTTCGCAGCTGCCATGGGAGAATATATATTTGAAGGAAAGTGCTCTGTGAAGAGGGTCATTTCTTGGATCCAGAGAGATGGTTTCTTCATCTTCATCTTCATCTTCATCCTCGTCCTCATCGTCATCAAGCCCTTCCATGAGCTCCCATGTGTTGATGGTTTCGATCTGTGTATTCGTTTCCACCACCTCTCCGGTGGAGATCGGCTTATCTGCAGTAGCTCCATGCGCATCATCATCCACGGCATTCTTGTGGTCTGCATCGAGAATCTGCTTTGAAGCATTGGACATAAATTTCGGTTCCGCTTGGGCAGGTTTCGCGATTGCCTTGATTCCTCGATCTGATGCACACAAAGAAAAGAGGTATTTCTCATTTTTCTCTTTTGGTTATCGCCAAAACACACCAGATCTTTCTGTGTTGCAAACATTGAAAACCTAACGAAATTTGTAATGCATCGACTGTAGTCTATCCCTTCCGATGCTTTATATGTCAAACATTGAAAAATATTGAAAAACATCTTTCTGTGTCGCAAACACTGGAAAATTAACGAAATTTGTATGGTATCCCTTCCGATGTTTTATAATTGAAGGTTCTTCATGGGACCGACTTCCAAACAAGGCTTTACACGTCAAGCATGCATATCCATGATTTCAATCCTCTTGAATCAGTGCTTTCAATGGAGAATGACGGATAAACAGAACTGCTATATGATCCTTTTACACCAGTCCTCCATGGAATCTCATGCTACCAAATGCAGATATACATGGACATGCACATATATAGCCAACACATCGATGCAGCATTGAAGAATCCGTTTGAATCCTTGTGACCTACCAAAGATCTGATGAGAAGATAGAGCGCACACACACCTTGGGCCGAGGAGGAGGAAGCGGCCTTCTTGATGGTCCCATGGTAGTTGGAAGACAGGATTGCTGCTACGTAATCGTTGTCTGTTGCTGATCCCATGCTCTTGGCCACTCGAACAGAAAGGCGGCGGCGTGAGAGAAAGACATTCCATGTTCTTCTCCGATTTCTCGAGCTCAAGGCCACGTCCTTCGATGGCGTGCACCCCATGGCGGCACTGGCAGGGAAGGAAGAAAGGAGGAAGCGAACAATGGAGGAAGAAATGCAGAAGGTGAAGAACGGAGGAGCCAGATTTCTGCAAGACTATGAAGCCATTGTTTCTTGAGCACATGATCCAGGAAACATGGGGGCGGTCCGGATGAGCAAGTGCTGAGGATCTGAGACAAAGGCCACTGAGCAGCCAACGGGGGAGAGCTCAGCAGTTTGAAGCAGCCGAGGAAAACCCTAGACAAGGGAGATGAAGGAAAGAGGAGAGCTTTCTTCTTCGCCCTTTCGGCATGGATCTCTAGGTGAAAAGAGCAGAAAGCTCTGCGTTGGGCATTTCTTTATGCCTTCTTTTCTCTGCTGCTTCTTCTTCTTCTGCTGCTGCTGCTTCTGCTTCTGCTTCTGCTTCTGCTTCTGCTTCTGGGCGATGGCGTGAAGGCATGTGAGGGAGGAGCTACAAAAGCTGAATTGTCTCCTGAAGAAGAAGAAGAAGAAGAAGAAGAAGAAGAAGTTCTTCTCAACTAAAAACTAACTTTTGTCTGCTGAACTGAAAAAAGGGAGTGGATTAAAAAAACAAACTGGAAGCTTTGCTCAAACATGGAATCGATTCCCGACGGAGACAAGCTCTGATCAAGATTAGCGAGCTATGGAGGGCGAGGCTCGATCGAACTGGGGTGGGACCTCGCGGTAGTAAAAGTCGGCGATTCCACGGCGATCGATCTGATCCAATCCGCGTGCCGAATAGATTACATTGATCTGCTCCGGCGATCGGAAAACCGAATCTGGCGCCGGTATAACAGCGATCGGAAAACCGAATCGGGCGTCGGAGATCTTGCACATCATCGAATCGATCAGGAACCGATGTTGTGTCAGCAGACGGTTTTCTTTCTGTTTTTTTCTACTGGCGTTTCGAACTGCTAGATTTGATCTGTTACGGCCTGTGTTTGGCCTTTGCAGATGTTGGTGTCCTTAATTTGCGGGCTCTGGTAAGATTAACAAGCCACATACATACATACATACATACATACATACATACATACGCATATACATACATAGATACACATAAGCATACATACATACATACATATGCATGTACATACATCTAAGTCACTCTCATGCATCCAAAGGCTGTGTGTGTGTGTGTGTGTGTGTGTGTGTGTTCATGCGCGCTTTCTTGGCTCATCGTTAGGACGCACTTTGGCATATATTCTAATTGTCTTCCGCATTGCAAAGCTCCCCCACGCATGCGTGTGTTTGCCCCATGAAAAGATCCTTTGTATTCAGACTTTGGTCGAGGCAGACATAGAGACGGTAGAGAGAGCCTCTAGAGACTAAGATGGAATGTTGTGCCCCCAGTATAAAGATCATCTGGTGTGAATCCGCCAGAGCTCCCCCGCCCCCAGAGTCTGCTCGAATCGTTGGGGAAGCAAATCATCTGGCGATCGTTCAAGGTGCTGGAACGAGCGACAATGTATTTCGTACCAAGTCGATAGTAGGAATCGACCAGAGGATTCCGTAGCTGCCATTGTTCGCATTGATCCCAATCTCGGTGAACACATGTATTTATACATGCTTAACGGCTCCGCATGTTGGACCATAACAATGACAGGCTATACAAGCATGGTTATGCACTAACATGAGCTCGGGCAAATGCAACTTTCCGATTGTTACAAATATTGCTCGCAGTGTGAATACGGCCATTACACGACCATATTCATGTAGGCGGAGAATCATCGAAACGTGCATGTAGAAGTTTCTGGAGCCTGGAGTAGCTCGAGAAATTAGGCATGTGACGATATATATATATCGCTTTTGAGGGTGGCAACTTAATGTTTGGGGTTATGATTCTAGTGCGATGCCACATGGACTTGTCGCCGCCAATGATAATGGGCCTTCGATGATTTCATGGGGTCGCGACATTAAAGGCTAATGATCGATCGCCCATAACGATGATCGCTGATCGACAAACGATCAAGATCGACGAACGATTCGGCACGGCGTCGGAGAGTGTTCTCGAGCTGGTCCCACGTGGAAAGGCCACCCCGGCAACCGTCGTCTTGTCCGTCTAGGGGAAGGTTTAAACGCTCGCGAGTTTTTCAAGCACGCAAACGAGCCACAAGGACATGGCTCTAATCATCAAAAACCGTTCAAAACGGCTTTACTGCCAAAGCGCCCGATGACGATCAAGAGAGAATGCAAAGGAAATGAGGCGTGGTAGCTAGGGAGTGAACAGGGCCATCTACGAGTCTTTCTCCGACAACCACGTTGGTTGTTGCCGTCGTCGGTCAGACACTCCCACGTCGATTCATCGCCCACAGATTCGTCTGCCAAAAGAAGAGAGAGAGAGATCTTTTGCACAATTCGTCGCCCAAAAGAAGAGAGAGATAGATCTTTTGCATAGGAGCGCGCGTTTAGGGTTTGAGGGTTTTAGGGTTTGAGGGTTTTAGGGTTCAGAGGCGGTTCCAATACGGAGTCTGGCGCATCTGTCTCGGGAATAGTTTCGTGTCTCCGCCGTACGGGTGAATAAAGATCGGGGGCCGGGAATTGTCCGCGGAAAAGAGGAGAGGATTTTTTTCTCTTTTGCGGTTCGTGGTTCCGCCCACCGGAATGGGCGCGCAAATGATGAACAAGACCCATGTATGGGCCCATCGGGGCCGGACATAGTGCGAACACGGTCCCGGAAGGCCATAGAGAAAGCGCCCGATGTCCCATCGGTGACGCCGACCGGCGTATAACAAAATCATGTATGCATACGTCCGAAGAACGTAACACTCGCACGTTTCTTCTACTGATTTATCATGTTCTCGAATTGCTCGGATCATTCTCGATTGCGTTTGCAGCTTGCAAAAAAGTATGGTTCGTTCTATGTATGCATAATGCATGTAAATAACTAAGTAAGTAAGTAAGTTTCCTAACTAATGGGAAAGTAGTTTCATTTTGGAAAAAAAAAAGTAAGTACGTAAGTAAGTAAGTAAGTAAGTATGGATGTATGTAGTGTATGCATGTGCGTGAATGTACTACGTATGCATGTAATATGTATGCGTGCCTGTGCGTATGTACGTAACATACGTAACATACGTACGTACGTATGTATATGCATAGAACGAACCATACTTTTGCAAGCTGCAAACGCGATCGAGAATGATTCGAGCAATTCGAGATCGATTAATGACCCAAAAAAAAAGTATATGGTTGAGAGCGGAGAAGAATGGCACATTGTAATCGAATATTTAAAACTTTCAGAAATGTAAGTTGAATTCTCTAAATTCGCAAACGTTTGAAAACTTTACATTTGTGTTTGTAAAAAACCCAAAGCTTGCGAATGTTACGTTCTATGTGCGTATGTATGTATGTATGTATGTATGTATGTATGTATGAATGCATGTATGGATACGATCACGGCTGGGCTACCGAGCCCGTAAACTAACACCCGCGGCTGGTAGAATATATTCTTTGTCCGCTCGATCCCCCGGGCCCGACAAAAGGCGGCCGAAAAAAAGAGCTTTCGCTACTGCTACTGCTACAACTGCTGCTGCTGGTGCTGTTACGAGACCAATGTTCCGTAGCATTCGTCGTTTTTCCGGCTGGCTCCCGGAATCATCCGCGATCGTGCGGTGGGGAGAGGGGGGGGGGGGGGGGGGGGGCCCAA
>JBBBWG010029710.1:4161-40225 GCA_037176905.1 Azolla pinnata
AGCTTATATTTTCCTAGTTTGATATCCGATTCTAAAGTTCAAATAGGTTAATCAAAGGTAATAAAACTATCATGTGGCACAAAGAAATCTAAATTGTCAAACTCATGACAATAGACACGGAGGAAAAAGTAAAAGTATCTCAGTGATGAGGCAAGTATAGTCAAGAGCGACCACCTGCACTAAAAAGTTTATAGCGTCCTTGTATGATATCGAATTTTAGAGTACAAATAGTTCAATAAAAGGTAATGAAGTAGTTTATCATATGACATGAATAAATCTAAATTCTAAAACTTGGTGCAACACACACGGAAGAGAAAGTAAAAGTGTGTCAAAGATCTAGCAAGGACCGTAAAAAACGACCACCTGAATAAAAAAGCTCATAGCTTCCCCCTATAATATCGGATTCTAGAGTTCAAATAGTTGAATCCAAGCTAATGAAGTAAGCTATCATGTAGCATGAAGAAATCTAGATTTTAAAACTTAGGGTGATAGACATGAAAGAAAAAGTAAAAGTGTGTATGTGATAAAGTAGGAACTGTAAAGAGTGACCGCTTGAATCAAGAAGTTCATAGCTTCTTTATATGATATTGGATTTTAGAATTCAAATAGCGGAATGAAAGCTTTATGTGCAGGCGATCACTCTTTACAATCCTTGCTTCATCTCTAACACGCTTTTACTTTTTTCTCAATATCTATCGCCTTGAGTTTTATAATTTATATTTTTTAATGACATGATAGCATATTTTATTAGCTTTGATTTAAGTTTTAGAACTTTAAATTCCGATATCAAACGAAAATGATATAAGCTTTTTGATAAAATCAAATTTTCTTGAATTCGATAATAATACTAATCTTTCTTAACCAGAGGACATAGATAAGATGGAACAGGGTCTCCACGTTCCCTTAGGGAATGAAACTAAGATGCATGGCCCAAACAAACACCTAGAATAGCAAAAAACGTTGTAGGGTAGAGAGAAATGTTGTTCAACATAAGAACCCCGCAAACCAAGGGCATGGAGCTTACAACTAGCTAAACAATTCGCAAAACCCATTATTATTTATTAATGACTATACACTCTCAAGCATTTATAAAAATCAAGCACTCTCAAGCATTTACAAAAATAACTATACAAATACGCAGTTTGCAGTTTGATATAGGCAGAGATCAGAGCATCCAAGGAGAAACCAGGAAATGAGTTCTTGAAGCTCCAAGGTGCCCTGTGATATAAGAGGGGAAAAATTAACACGTGTAATCATCCGCGAATAGGCAAGCTTTGAAGCTCAAGAGGGGTTGTACATTCGCTTATGTTGGCAGACGAAGAGGATATCGACAAAAGTGGGAGTTTCTTTCGTATGTCCGAAAGGAGTTTTTTCTATTTCCGCTGGTAGAATTGCGTCTTACGGGTCACGCGAAATCGACTAGAGAAAAACAGACTGAATCACACCTAGCATTGGCGAGGAGCCACGCACCTGTCGATGTGGAATCGGGTCTCCTCGAGCCGGATGCAGGTTCGGGCGTCGTGGGTGGTGGTGACTCGGGAGCGGAGCTTCACTGCATCGAGGGACAGTGTGCGCTCGGAGACGAGGGTGTCTCCACACACGAGGGCCGGCTTCGTGGGTGGCATCGGAGGACGAAGGCGAGGTGGTGAAGAGCCAGAGGCGATGGCAGGGATAGTGCTAGAGCCGATGCCGATGTCGATGCCGATGCCAGTCTCGATGCTAGAGTCGATGCCAGAATCGGTGCCAGTGTTAGTCCTGATGCTAGTCTCCATGCCAGAGTCAATGCCAATGCTAGTCCCGATGCTAGTCCCAGTGCCAGAGCTGGTGCCAATGCTAGTCCCGACGCTAGTCTCGATGCCAGGGCCGATGCCAATCCCAATGCCAATGCTTGAGCCTGAGCCTGAGCCTGAGCCGATGCCTGAGTCTGAGCCTGAGCCTGAGCTTGAGCCAGAGCCTGTGTTTGTGCCACATTTGGGTGGCACTACATCTGAAGGTGCGCATTTGCGTGGCAATGGTTTCTCCTCCAGCTTCGGAACATCGTCTTCCGTCGACGACTGCTCCAGCGCCAGGCTTCCACCGTTGGCGCCCGTTTCCTCCTTGTCACCGATGCCAGCTTCACCGCCACTCTTCGCCTCCTCATTCCTCCCCTTACAAGCCTGATTCGCCATAGCCACCGATCTTCCTCGCAAATCCTCACCACTTCCATCTCCATTCTTTACCTCCTCCTGCTCCTCCTCCTCTGCACTGCATCTCTTCTTCGACACGATCTGCATCGGTATATTCACCTCCAAGACCTCAGCCTTGGCTTTCCTCTGCTTCGCCTTCCTCAGCACCTCCGCGCCGTCCATCTCTTCGCTGCCGCTCACGATCACCACGCCGCGGTCCTCGCCCACCACAACCTCCTTCACCCCTGCTTCCCCAAATCCCCCCCAAAAAAACCCTCCTCTCTCAGCCCCCAAAATGCAAACCCTAGCAGCTCATCACCATGTCCACAAGATTAAAACAAGAAACCAGCAACATGAATTTCGGAAAACCTGTTCTACAGACGGAGAGCCAAGACGAAATTCAGCAGAACCCTTCCTTCACAGGCATCGCCCACAAGAAAACGGAAAAGAAACCCTAAACCCTAAGAACCAGAAAACGGAACTTTCCCCACTGCTTTCCTGGTTTATCTTTAGTGGTTTTAGGGTTTAGGTCTTGTTAGGGTTTTTCACAGCACCATGATGTTTTACTACACATTGTGTGAGGGGAACTTGTATCAAAACAAAACAATGCCCTTGGTGAATATGGTTTGGCTGGTTTTCCGAAACTGCCCAAATATAGCTTTCCTGGTTTTGCACTATACCGCTGATGCTTTCCGTGGTTTTAGGGTTTACTCAGGGCTTCTTACGGTTTTCGCATTCATGTATTCACATATGAGGAGCTTGTATTGGAATATTGTCGGTCATATATATACCCTTCCGTTGTGTAAATGTTGAACGCTTTTCTCCTTTTTCTTTTCTTAGTCGAAGATTCTCTACAAAGACAAATGCCCAAAGGCTACAAACACTGCAAGGTCACAACCTCGGTAGTGGGACATTGTAGTTTTTTGTTTGGAAGATGGTTTGAGAAGAAATAGTCGTTAGCGAACAATGGCGCGGATTTCGAACAAAGGTGGAAGAGATACTTATCGTTGTGTTTTTCTTACCATTGGATTTTTGGTCAGATAGGAAGCTGGTAAGGACATTACAAATATTTGATTCTTCGCTGGGAAATCGGGAGGATGCGATGTCATGGGATTGATTGATAAACTTACACAACGAATGATGGGAACAAAAAAAAAAATACGAGCAACATGCCATCGAAAGAAATCCATCTGATCAAGAAGCTTGACGAAATCGAAATTATTCCTGGAGTCAAGGTCCAAAAGAGAAGAATATCAAGATCTCGATCGAAGCTGAGGGACTAAAGTGTGAGGCCAATTGTGGACAAGGCCAAGTCTAAGACCAAGAACAAGATTCCTTTTCCCCCCCTTATGCAGAAGGAGAAAGTTTGTAATTAATTACAATGTCCCACTCTTGAGGTTGTGACCTCGTTAATGGTTGTAGCCTTTGGGCATTCGTCTTTATATAACTAATAGAAGGATCTTTTCCAAATAATAAAAAGGACCAAGAACAAGATTGGGATGGAGCGGTTTAGGGTTTAGGGTTCAGGGTTTAGGGTTTAAGCGAGGGCCAAGATAGAAGCGTCAAGATGAAGAGGAAGGTTGAGAGTTGATTGGAACCGAGATCAAGGTCAGAGGTCGAAGTCAAGGTACCGGGGATAGAAGGTCAAGGTCAAAGGCCATAGTCAATGTACTAAGACCATGAAGCCGATGGTTAATGGTCAAGGTCGAGGATCTCGAGCCCAAGTCAAGGCACCACGATCGAGACCAAGCCGAAGACTATATGATGGCAACTCAAAGCCAAGGCAGTGAGAGTGAGGTCAAGGTCAAAGTCGAGAAAAAACAAGCCCATGACCACAGGGTTTAGGGGTTTAGGGTTTAGGGTTTAGGGCCAAAGGTCAAGCTCCCGAGACCGAGACGAAGACCAAAGCTAAGCACAAGTTGATGTCGAGGACAAAGTCAAAGTCAAGGCTCAAAGACCTCGGCACGGGTGAAGTCAAGGTCAAGGTAAAAAAGGGTCAACAGATAAAGCTGAAGGTCAATGTCAAAGTTGAAAGTCAAGGTCAAAGATGAAAGTCAATTTCAAAATTGAAAGTCAAGGTCAATGCAGACTATGGTCAAGGCTTAGGGCCAAAGGTCAGCCTCCCGAGACCGAGATGAAGACCAAGGCTAAGCACAAGTTGATGTCGGGGACAAAGTCAAAGTCAAGTGAAGTCAAGGTCAAGGTCAAGAAACAAGGTCAAATGACAAAGTTGAGGTCAAGATCAAAGTTGAAGGTCAAGGTCAAAGTTGAAGGACATTGAAGTTCAAGGTCAAAGTTGAAAGTCATGGTCAAAGTTTAAAGTCAGGGTCAAAGATAAAAGTCAATGTCAAAGTTGAAAGTCAAGGTCAATGTAGAATATGGTCAAGATTAGTGGTCAAAATTCAATTGACCGAGACCAAGACCAAGACCAAAGAGTCCATTCATTTCTTCTTCTTTTCTTCACCAAAGAAGTCTTTCATTTTCTTCTTCTTCTTCTTCTTCTTCTTCTTCTTCCTTCTTTTGTTTTTTGCCCTTTCCTGCTGCGAACTTGCGAAGGAAGGAACGAACGGCACAGCGCGAGACATGAGGAGGAGCCATGGAAGCTTGAGCCCGCCCCCTCCGCGATGGCGTGGTAGAGGAGGACGCAGCCGGAGCCCCAGCCACAACCGCTACCCCGATCGCAGAGAACCCCCTACCAGTCTTCTTGTCAGAAATCTCCCCAAAAGCTGCAGGTTAGCAATCCTTCGTTTCGCATCTATATCTCTCTCTCCCTCGCTTGCTGTGTTTATCTCCCTCTTCACAGAAAGCGAAAGCGAGAAGTAAAAGCAGAATTTTTCTCTCTCTCTGTGTTCGAAGGAAGAGTCGACAAGCTTTTCTAGGTCGATGTGGCTATCCGTATGGCGAAAGAGTAAGTCGTCATATAAGAATATAGAGTCAGTGTGGAGCCTTGACTGTGAAGGAAGATGATGGAAGAAGCTCCTTCTCTTTAAATGGAGAAGTGCATCCGTAACCTTCTCTTTTCACGTCATATCTGCACCATTACCGGGAGAAAATTCGTCATGCTTTTCCATTGTCCCGGTATCCAAAGGGTCCATACACCTTCGTCTGTCTGTCTGTCTGTCTGTGTACCTGTGCATCTGAAGGAGCAAAGGGAAATGTAGGCAAGGATTTCAATGTCGTAGAAGAGACAATGGAAGAGCTAGAGTTATTCAGGGCTGCATTGAAGTCCTTCGTTTCGGCCTACTATGACTGAGTTTTGATCTCCTCTATTGAGCTCATCTTTTTTCAATGTAGGTAAATATCGTGAAATCTCGGTTTCTTTTGGCTATCAAACCTTAGGAAAAAAACTAGATGATATGTATGCATTTAGACCAGCATGAGATATACACAATTCTTCTTGCTTCAGTCAGCTCTTGTCCGTTGTGATTTTCTATCAGTATTGGTTTCATGATTTCGAAATGAATCTTGTTTGGTAATGGAAAGTTTTTCAAATAATTTGTAAATATTCATGATTTCTGAAAGTGAGCACAGACAGGATTAGGGAGATCCTAGTCTCTTTGCCAGTGGAGTTGTGGAAGAATTCTGTGTAAGATGTTTGTGAATTGATTTGCATGTAAAGCTCTTATGTGAACAAGTGACACGTAAAATTTATTTCCTCTGTTTAATCATTAGTAAGTGTGGAGATAAAGTTAATGCAGAACAGTTGCTAGACCTTCCCTAGTTCCTTGCTCATGGAGCTGTTGAATAGTTTTCTGTAAGAATTTTGTAAGTTTATCACGAGGATTCGAATGCGAATTTTTCTTGAATCTGCTGAAAGCTACTGCTGTTGTGGTTGATAGATCCTTCCTACTTTATTTTCTTGTGGAGTTGGTGAAGTTTTTCTGAAACATGGCTATAAATTCATTTTTGAGGGTTTGGATGTGAAGCTTTTCTTGAACAAAGAACATTCAAAATTCCATCCATTCTTTCAGTAATTGATGAGGATTCAAAGTTTGCTGAAAGTTAGTGTGGACATGGCTGGGAGATCCTCCCTAGTTTATTTGTTCCTGGAGTTGTCAAAGAATTTTCTGGGAGACGTTGTACATTCATTTTGAGGATTTGAAAATGAATCTTTTTCCTGAACAAAGAACATATGATATTCACTATTGCTAACGTACAAAGGTCTGGCCATTTGGCGATGAAGTGTTGCTGTAAGGCAGATTCTAGCATTTGAGAATGCCTAAGCTGTTCATCTCGATGGACAGGGAATCCAGAATGTTAAAGAGGAAAGGAGAAGAAGTAATAGATCTTATTAGTCTTTCTTATTCTGATTGTGGTTCCTAAAAATTAAGTTAAACGCCCATGGATTCGGGGAAGGGTAGCCAGTATCCTGTAGGCTGGGGGACATCGCCTAAGAACTTTTTATCACTATAGTCATTGTAAATTGCTAATGGTGAAGGAGGATGAAAATTTGATCTTTGAGGTAGAGAATTCGAAAGAGAGAAAACTGTTGCATTGAACTTATGAATCGGATCTACATATATATGCACCTAAGATATATGCTTCAGACAGGTGATTGAGAATGGAGTGCTTTATCAGTAATTGATGTTGCTGAATTTCATTTATCTTTATCACTTGAAGAATACTATCTAGTCAAGTTTGTATTATGGTTGACAAATGTGTGCAGTTTAGTGGTAGACTTACGGTGCAGATGCACCACATCCACAAGCATTTTAAGATAGACGTGTGCATCATTTTGCTCAAAAACAAAAGATTTCCATTTTACCTCCGAACATTTTCAGGGGCTAAAATGGGAACATAACATAAAAGTAATATACATTTTAGGTAGTTTAATGAATAATAAACAAGAAATAAGAAAAAGAGTATTTGAGATCTACTTGGTGCCAGTCAAAATAGAACCGAACAGACCAGGTGTGAGCAGGTTTTTACTACAGGACACAAAAAAGAGAGAAACCAGTAGGAATTTTGCAGGAGGAATACAGCAGGAAAATGAAATCCAATCTAATAAAATGTTTTGAGCTGAAACCAATAAGAAAACAGGAAAACCTATGGGGATACAAAAGAATAGCATTTTTCAATATGATACAGAAATTTGAATAAACTTCAAGAGCAAATTATGGGGCAAAGCTGCTCCAAATGAACACATGAAATGGTTCAAAGGAGGATAAAACATATGATTTTACTGATGAGGAAGGAGAGAAAGATAATCGATGATGACAATGATGATGGTGTTTGAGGACGAAGTGGAAGAGGAAAGATGTATTTTTGAATGCTCTTTATCGGATGTATGTCTGGCTGTTATTTGTATTTGAAATTTGCATTTAAGAGTAGCTAAACAAAAATCTGAACTTTCCTATCATAACAGTTAAGCCCATGTAATTGTTTTTTATATTAAAGTCATTGATTTTGAAAGCTTAAATTATTTGTAGATGCACCTTCAAATTATGGATTCTTAATTTTGTAAATGCTTAAGATGTGTAGATCCTGCATCTTAACATTTATGTGAACATAGGTTTCTATAAGCAATAGAAACCAAACTTCCAAATTTTGTTTTCATAGATCAATAAATGTAGCATACATTGAACTCATGAATTAGCTCTATACACACATAACTAAAATACAACCTACCCACAGGAGACTGAGTGCTTTATCAATCACTGGTGTATTGATTTTTATTTATTGTTAGCACTCAAAGAAGGGGATCTAGGCTACTTTTAATGGCTATTGTGATTCAGAAATTTCAACCATTACTTTTCATGTTTATTTCTATTGAGGGATTCCTTTTTTCTGTAGGCCTGAGGATCTTCGTGGTGCATTCAGACGTTTTGGACCACTCAGAGACGTCTATCTACCTAATGACTACTACACCAGGTATTCCTCCAGTATCATGACACCAGATTATTATTTTGTTAATGTTTTCCTTCATGCCATTGTTGGAGTATTATGCATTTTTAGGCAACTGAAAATCTAACAGAGGCTGTTCAAATATTGTTCCTTCATTGTATTATTATGCATCTTTTAACTATCTTGAGAACCAGCCCACATATTAACCTGTTGATTTTACATTTTTATTGTAACTCTGACAGTGGCTAAACTTATTACTATATAATATGAATCCACATTATTTACTCATGTTCGAAGCCCATCTTATGTTTGTTCTTGTCAAAGTGCCTTCACATCTGAGAAAATTGTGTATATTTGGCAATTCTGCCAAGGCTGGCATTCAATTTAGTGCCTAATGATGTGTGCTTCAAGGGTGTATAGATGACGTGGAAGAAATTTCCTGAAGAAGGTCTTTTGAAGAGAAGTGGTGGGAAGATTATGAATATCGCGGTTTGATTTCAAGCTCATCATTTCATTTTTTTCAAGTGAAGATTGTGATGAAGTCTCTTCACTCATGTTGATGAGCAGACAGCCAATAATGCCTTTCCAGTTAAGGTCAGGATGAGACATCTTGGCTCCACATTCCTTTTCATGAAAGAATACTCATCTAAGGTGTAGATCACTACGTCAATCAACCTCTGACCCTATAATAGGGCTGTGAAAGGGTTCAATATGTCGCAATTTCAGTTTAACATTAAGACAAAGAAATTGCATGCAGGGAGCCACGTGGATTTGGGTTTGTGCAGTTTTTGGAGCAAGCAGATGCAGAAGAGGCTCAATATTACATGAATCATCAAATTCTTTTTGGGCGTGAGATAACTGTGGTCTTTGCACAAGAGAATCGGAAGAAGCCTGCTGAAATGAGGATCAAAGAGAGGCAAAGGTTACCAATTTAGCTTACATGCTAGTGTGTACGCTTCATTCTTCACCTGTATCTTTACTTACTTTTAAAATACATGCATTGTGATCAGGAGTAGAGGATTTTCGCAGGACAATGGGCGGTCTTTTCATCCTCGTGGTATGTGAAGAGCACAATGATTTCATTTTTCGAGATTTTGTGGGTGCATTTGTTTACTGCGTGCATATTTTTAGGCCGATCACGGTCACGATCCCGTTCTCAGACACCACCAAGAGGATATCACCACCGAAGGTCAGTTTTTGTATGTTGCATTGAATTCCTAGTTCTCCAAGTGTAGACATGATATGCAGTAGTCATATTGCTGCACATTAAAGCTTTTCATAAATGACATTGACTATCACAAAAGAAGTAGATAGGTTCAGCAAGAAACAAATTCATCTCCGTGTGTGACGCTTACATTGTCAGAGGTGAACTGTACATGTTCTCTCACCATTCCTTCCATGTTTATGAATTTCTGATTACCTACAAGATTCTTTTTCACAATTAGGACATACTATGCTTGGTATATTTGTTAAGAGACCGTTTTGTTTCTTTTCCCTACAATTGCTGGCTTTTGTAAAGGTTCTTTATGGGGTTCTCAGGTTTAATGCTACTATATGCAACTATCTGAACTGATTTTTTCGTGGTTGTAATGGAGGCAATGTGTGGCAGGGTTTCAACTGACTTGATAAACAGTTCTGTATGTATGATATGATATGATATGAAGGAAGATCTTTTTTGCCTACAGATCACCTTCTCCATATGATGATAGGCGGGCCCGTGAGTATTCTGCTGAACCACCTAGGCAATATAATACTGAGGGGGATCATCATAAGGATACAAGATACGATCAACAGGTTATGAGATCCAAACGGGAACAAATGTACTCAACCTCTCGGCATCCCGATTCCTACAATGATGAAAGAGAGAGAGCTCATGGAAGAGAACGGTCTCCTTTGGACAGGTTAATTTTTCCATTATCTTGCATCGTTTTTATACTCGCTCTTTTTTTATCGATATTTGTTTCACCTTGTTTTCATGTGTTCTGCTTTGTTTTGGCTGTATGTTTATTTTTTCAGGTCCCCGTCATTGCCACCTAGCAGAGGCCATTCACCTCGTCCACGAGGTTCAAGATCTAGGTCCCCATCTGAATGACTTTTGAGTTAATGAGTGGAAAGTGCGCAATTTTAAATATGATTGATGTGCAAAGCTTCATGACTTGTACACGTAGATATTCCAAGTTGAAGAATGATTAACTTGCAGTTGTAGTAATAACTGGAGCAGCAGATGGGCACATTGTCAATTAACATTGAGATTTGTCCCATGCCTGCTGCTATTCTCTTTTAGTTTCTGATATGTAGGAACTGTGAAGGTGCAAAGCGTGCTGTACTGAGGTCTATATGAGGTGCAAAATCGGTAAGTGCTTTCTCAAAACCTGAAGTGTCTTTTTCCTCAAGGATACTAATGCTTTTTCATGCGGTCATCGAAGGTGGCGTGAATGCTTTTGTATGACCAAAATCCGAATTTCCCAATATTTAGTCTGGTACAATGGGTAATTGCCAAAGGATGAAAACTGAGGTGTACATGGGTCTCCTCTGAGCAAATAGAAGCTTCAACTGCAAGGTTGGATCATGCAAAGTGACGACAATGCATTAATGATGTGGAAATCTGTAGAAATTTGGATCGCATCAAGTGGCAGCAGTGTGTCAATGACGGAGAAGCTGGTGCATTGTGATTTTGGCAGTCATGCGCCAAGTGAGTAGCTTATCCTTTGCTACTCAGTACAGACTCTTAAACAAAAATTGGTTAAACAGTGCCACAACAAGGAAAGAAATGAATCTGGTTGCTGACTCATAAATGTGGATTAATTGACGAGTCAGACTCAGGATGTCTATCTAAAGATTTTGGTCAGACAAATGTGGTCGACTGGGCCATGTTAAAACCGCAGAACAAAGAAAGAGACAATCAACTGAGGAAGATAATGGGAGAAGAGGGAGATCGCTGAGAGTGGATACCATAACTTCAAAGCATTAACATGTTAGGAGACTTGTAGAAATTAGAAGTGTTGACTTATTGAAAGATCATAGAGATCAGGCTGAGATTTCCATGGTCAAAATGCAAGAGTTCGAGTTGAGCCTTCGCTTTGACTTGGTGGTTGAATATTGAGGTCAAATGTGATGGAATGGTTAAACCAATCCATTGGATTGTGTGCGTCTAACCATGATAACACCGTACACTATATTAGACTCAGATGATAATACATCTGATATTAGACTCAATATCGATACATCTGATATTAGACTCAATATCGATACATCTGATCCCCTATACTCGCAACCATTTGTACAAAGCTTTTTTGACTCTTTATAGGATGATTAAAGATACTGCACGGTTCCTCTGCATCTATGGGTGTTTTAGTGCAGTTCCCTAATACAAATCCTAGTTCTACGACTACGGATACTTACTTGACAACTGTAATACTAGGGCAACTACCTAAGCATTGTACTACTACAGAATTGTGGTATAACAGCTTGTGTTCAGCCAATAAGGTGAGTATTAGGTACATGACACACACACACACCATAAGAATTGCAACCCATATTCATAGAGATGGACCTGGTGGTTGATAGGGTTTGGTTTGCAAACAAGCATTTTTTCCTGAAAAAATGCTTCATTAATGGATAATTACAGAGTTACAAGGTTCCAAATTGAATGAGTTATACACAAAGAGTGACTAGTGTGTTATACAATATCATAATACAGGTATCGTCGTATGGAACAATCCTCTCAAGTGATATAACTTTAGGTTACACAACTTTGTCAACTGCTAAAGATACTTCGTGTGTGGATAATTACAGAGTTCAAGGCTCCAAAAAGAATGAGTTATACACAAAGAGTGCCTAGTGTGTAATACAACACCATATTGCAGCTATCGCCATTTATATGCAACAATCCTCTCAAGTGGTATAACTTCATGTTATACCACTTTGTTAACTTCTAGAGATCTTTATCTATACTTATGTTAGTTGACACTGAAGCAGTTAGTTCCAATGGTTAGCTTCATGTCAAACATCTTCCTATGCATCATCGATTAAAACATATAGATTTTGGGAATTGAAACTCGGTTTGCAAACAAACTACATCAGCCACTTTTAGCTCAATTCTTAATGAGAGAGTCTTAATCAGAAGTTGTTGTCAACTGGTACCCCAATGTAATAGTAGGAATCACTCATTTTGCAGTACATCAGCTTGGGGTGGGGCAACCACAAGAGATGAGTTGACTTTTCGAATAGATATACATTTATCTCGAGAGTATCTTAGTTTCTAATAATTCAAATTATGGGGGCTGTACTTTGTTCTCAGATTAAACTCTAAGGGCTCTACTCTATGTTTCAATTAGCCTTAGAGGTGTGATATGTAGTATTTTCTTTGTATGTGCAATCCATGGTGTAAGAGACATAAGTGGTCCTATCTTAATTTTTACATATTTTTGTCATTTTTCGTGACAACATGGGTATAAAACGTAATATATGGTTAGATATGTATATAACATTATATGTAAATAAACAAAAAAAAAACCTCTCTAACTAATTTTAATTATAAAAGAGAGGTTTTCAATTCACATGATTGTCATTTGTTGGATTTCTTTACAAGATATGGGCTAGTTCATAAGAATAAAAAAATAAAGATTTAATAACATCAATTCTATGGTGGATGACTTTTGTCTATCAAACTTGACCACTTGTTTAAATGAAATGGTGGGCCTATGGTTTAAGCCTATAAAAAAAGGGTCGAGATCTTCATGCAGAAGTTGTTAGTTGTTTGCATGAAGACTCTATAATGAAATTAAGCTCTTGCTATTCAAACGTCGTTGTCATGTGGTTATTCATAATACAGTAAGAAAAGTTAAAGAAAACAAACAGGGTTTGGTTTTAGAATAGAGGAATTCACCAGTTGTAAGTTTTACTTTACTTTGCAACAAACTAATGTACATACATATATCAATGTATTAATAATACAAGGATAAAAGGAAGATGAAAGGAGAAGAGGAAAAATAAATTGTTTCTACATGAAGTTTAACTCAAGAAGATGCTTTATATAAGTAAAGATTTCTTTTCATACAAAGTTTAGTGACTTGACTATGTGCAAAAATATCAAACACGATTGTGCATATGATACAATGTAACTATGCGTTTGTTTGGTATAGTCATTTGTGGTGGTTCAACTACTACGTCGCTTGTTCAGGTGACATGGTGTATGCATTTTTGTTGACTCCCGTTTTTTAATGCAACTCCGGTTCTTTATGCAAGTCTTTATTCTAACCTTTCTTCATGCAACTCCAATTCTCATGTAGTTCTCATTTCTAAGTCATTGTTTTGAGTCTCCTCTCTTCATGCAACTCTTACTCTTTCAAAAACCCTAAGTTCATCATCACTCCTAAAAACCCCAAAAACCCTACCTCGTATTCATAAGAAACCCTAACCTTTGTTTAAGGTTCTCTGATACAAATCATACCTTATATTGAAAAAGAAAGTTGTATTGTCGTGAATATCGATAAATATGCGTGAAATCTAAAGTAAGATAAAGGGTGTCCTAGCAACTTGTATCATTGCAATAATTTTGTATTAGTTGTTTTGATATATTGAACGTGTAGTTAACCTAATATTGCAAGGGATTGAAGCTTGCTACCACAATACAAGGAGGATTAAGAATTCTCCATTTATTTATGTGAAACAACTTGGTGTCTAGGGTATAACATCCCAATAAGTTTAGTTTTACCTGAATTCTTACCTAAAACAGAAAATATTCGTGCTCTGACATATAGTTTGACATAAAAATATTTAAACCCATAACCTTTTCATGCACATTTCATATTACGAAACTAGTAATGATTAGCACTATTAGAGAGAATATTAGAGAGGATAGAATGGATTAAGGGTGATTAACTATAATACTTACCTTTGAGTGATTGATTGAAGACGAATCTAAAATATCATCAGTGTCCCATATAACCACAAAATATTACCTTGAATTATAACTCAAATGGTAACAGATACGGTCCAATGATAAAGAATCTAGCCTCGCCAAAGGAGTCTTCATAACGCCTTAGGATGTTTCCTTGGAAAGATGATGTAGCTAGTCCCCTTTATATATGTCAACTTTTAGGGCTCTCTGATTACTAGGTGTGTTTACCCTTATTTAGAAACCATATTGATTTGTCTCAATTGTAAGATATTAGTTTCCTACTTATTATACCCTTAAATAATTTGAATTAACCTTATAAATTGGTTCGTAAGGTTATACCATAACATGTTAAACCTGTAGCTAGTATGATACATTTTTAATTTATTATACTTAATTCAATAATATTTATAAGATATATAAGATATTTTGAATAGTTCAAACATTCTAAACATTTTATGATTATGTAAATAATGTCAATACTCTAGAACATTATTGAATACTCTATAAGGACTTATAAACATGTATGTATCAATTTATTTGAACTCATTCGTTTCAACACCAGTCGACTATTTATAACCTCCTTATTCTAAACTTCATTCCATTACATTCTTCCTTGTCACGCACTCTACTTTCCATTCTCAATTTCTACTATTCTTAATCTCTCTTGCTCTTAAGTCACAGTTGCATAAGATTCACTTTATATATATATATATATATATTCATGGATGACGTTTTTCCCTTGCCTGAATAAAGCCTTCATTATGATAAGGCCCTCCGAAAATGCATTGAGATTCCATATGATAGAGACAAAAGAAACAATGAAGGAGAGGCAAGAGATAGAGATAAAGTTCTTCTTTAGTATAAGAAAGAAAGAAAGGGACAAAGAAGAAGAAAAAAAGAAAAAGAAATTTACTAACCCTATTATATAAGGTTTATTATCTTTGGTAATTGGGTATATGGTATGGTTAGAGCTTGAGAAATGATGTTTTATTTGATGAGCTTTCTAGAGTATCCCAACAAATATGCAGGATAAAAAAGAAGTTGATTTGATAGTTTTTATAATTATATTGTACAACAACTTTGTTCCAAGAGGAGTTACACGTATGTTATTTAGTATTTACAAAACCTTAGAAGGTTGACCTTGCTGCATCACTACTTTTTAAGTAGTTCCGATAGTAAAAGTTAGTAATAAAAAATTGCTTACAAATGTTTTGAGTGGAAGGCTTGCTTCAAATTTACATGCCAGATGGTTATTAACATCCTTTAGCAGAGCTATACCTCTTGCGAGAGCGAGGAAAACATCGACTTTTTTCATTTGATTCAGCTGATAGCAAAGGTTTCTTTCCCCTCAACCTCCCTCCCCTCCTCCCCCCCCCCAAAAAAAAAAACAAAAAATTAGATGCTTCATCAGTAAATAAATAATAAATAAATAAATAAATAAATATATATAATATATATATACACAAATGTTTCGAGTGGAAGGCTTGCTTCCAATTTACATGCCAAAAAGCTATTAACATCCTTTAGCATAGCTATACCTCGAGGAAAGCATTGACTTTTTTCATCTGATTCAGTTGATGGCAAAGGTTTTTGTTCTTGTTCTGTCATGCTAGATTTAAAGAAGAAAGAAGAAGAAGAAGAAAAGAAGAAGAAAGAAGAAAAGAAGAAGAAAAGAAGAAGAAAGAAGAAGAAGAAGAAGGGTATTTGGGGAAATAAAAGAAGAAGGGCTTCCGGGGAATTAAGGAAAACAGGGGAAAATCTACGGCACAAGGGCTTCTCTGCTTCCTGCTCTCTGCTCCCCTGCTCTCTGTCGAAGCTCCTCCTGCACGAATTTCCTTCCTTTCGTCAGCGATCTTCTGCTTCCTGCTCCCTCCTCTTCCTCTCCTGATGGGTTCTTCTCAGCACGCTCTTCCGGACAAGCTCTCTTTCGTCGCGAGAGACACCCGCCCGCGCTTCCATGCCCCGTCGGCTTAGGTCAAGAGAACCATCGCCGTACCCGGAGCTTCCATACGGTGGAGAAGTCTCCATATTGTCAAGAAAAGAGAGCTCACATACCTCCACCTTTTTCTTGACCTTGGAATCGAACTCCTTTTTTGGTTTTTTTTCTTTTGGCCCTGCTCACGCCTGATGAAGGAGATATAGTGGAGTTGTGAAGCGGAGAATCTCATTCTCTGCGATATGGCGGGCCGCCCTGCCGGGATTAACGCTCCTGGTAAGTTCAGCAATTCGTCTTCTCTATTAGTCTTTCTTCTTCTCTCCTCCTCCCCGCGCTCCCTTCTCTCACTCTTCATACACACACATGTATACATGTTACTATTTTTTTTTTGGCATGCCTCATGTGTTTTCTTTCTGTTGTATATTTGCCCTTCCCATGCTTACATTCTTTTATCTGTGACCTTGCAGCATCAATTCTGATTTTTGTATGTAATTTGGCCCCATAAATTTATAATTCTTATGCAATGTTGCGTTGTTTTTGGGTAATTTAACTTAACCCCCCTCACTATTTTTGCCATCTTTTTTATGTCGTCTGTTTCCACGAATCGGTAACTCCTTTTCTGCAGTTTTGGAACATACACTTTGATATTATTTGGTGATTTTAACTTCTTCACCCTATTACATGTATACATGTTACTATTTTTTTTGGCATGCCTCATGTGTTTTCTTTCTGTATATTTGCCCTTCCCATGCTTACATTCTTTTATCTGTGACCTTGCAGCATCAATTCTGATTTTTGTATGTAATTTGGCCCCATAAATTTATAATTCTTATGCAATGTAGCGTTGTTTTTGGGTAATTTAACTTAACCCCCCCTCACTGTTTTTGCCATCTTTTTTATGTCGTCTGTTTCCACGAATCGGTAACTCCGTTTCTGCAGTTTTGGAACATGCACTTTGATATTATTTGGTGATTTTAACTTCTTCACCCTATTTCGTGGCATTTTTTTTGTTCATTTTTATGCATTTATCGGGCTAGGTCTTTCATTTTTTTCTTCTGTCATTTTTGCGAATGGATTTATGCATCGTCTTTAAGTATGGATCATTGAATTGTTATCCCTTTTACTCCTTTCTTTGGGCTTTCTCCTGAGCTTAACTGTTCTATTCGAGAGTTCGTTTTATCACTATCCTGTGAGTTCCTGAGAGTTAAGCCATCTCAACAGCTTGATATAATTAATATGAGGTGACACTGGGAGAATCTAGTGCTTTTATTTGGTTTGATTATTCTAATCAGCTCTAATGCGTGCGTCTTTCAGGGTTTTTTTTTTGAGCTTTTTAGCCTGGGACAATCCAGTTTAATCTTCGTGTTCTAGTTGTTCTAGCCTGGGGCAGTCCAGGCCATTTTAGGGTCTCTTTCTTATGATTCTCTGGATCTTATCCATGGTCATGAATTTAGTTGGTTTATATGAGTTTTTGCTGCTAAGTTATCTTTCTAGGATTTTTTTCCTCCCCTGCCCCATTGTTTGTCCCTGGCAAGAACCGAGGGTTTAGTCAAAGAATCATTTATTAAAGGATTTGTGCTATTTATACTGTATCCAGTCTTTTATAATCCGAGTTGAGACATTTCATTTTGTCACCTAACTCTACAGCTCTTAAAATCAAGCTGAAACCGCGGCCAGAAAACAACAGTAATAGTTCTACACCCCAACAGCCAGTAACAGCGCTCCAAAATAAAATAAATCTGAGTCATCAGAGATCTGAAGAAGAAGATGAAGAAGAAGAAGAGGAGGAGGAGGAGGAAGAGGAGGAGGAAGAAGAAGGTGTAAGGAAAGAAGAGGTAAACAAAAGGAAGCGCTCATCACCTGTTTCATCGCCTGTTTCAAAAAGGAGTTTCAGGGAAGATTCTCAAGAACCTGTGTCAGAAGAATCGGAAGAAAATTTTCTTGCACCATCAGGATTGCCAGAGATAATTTCATATAAAACGGAGAAGCTATCTTCAGAACCCCTTCTTTTCAAGCATAGACTGCGGCATTACCATTCATCGATTGTTTCTCTTATTAAACGAGAAAAACAGGATAGAGTGGAAGATGAAAGCACAAGGCTCAAGAGGCGCAAGTTTCCTTCCATTACACTGGAGAACATTTCACATGGTCAGTTGCAAGTTATCTCAGTTATCCCTTCCAGAATGGGTGCTTGTAATCAGGATGAGGCAAGCCAGAATGACTCTACGACATGGCCTCATATAGATGCCACCAACGTTCACCCATTTGCATCATGGTCAAGGCCAGATCTTAGACCTTGTAAAAGCCCTGATATTGCAATCATACCCACACACGCAAGTAATTGTTGTTTGAAATTAATTCTGGCAGCTTTTTGAGTGTGTTTGTGCATATTGATTCAAAACCGTTGTTTGTTATTCTCAGGTTGGTTCACATGGGATCATATTCACAAACTTGAAAGACAAGCTATGCCTCAACTTTTCTATGGGAAGTCCAAATTGCAATCTATTGAAACATTCATTCAGGCAAGAAATGCAATAATAAAGAAATATAGATCAAATCCTCGCACACCTGTTTGTCTTCCAGATATACAGGGGATCGCCAATCTTTCTGACAAGGATTTGGGACATATATTAGATTTCTTGGTTCAATGGGGCCTTGTAAACTACCAGGTTGAGGCAGACTCAGAGGCTGCTGGATTCAAGTATCCAGCAAAGGTTCCAGTATATTTCACAGAGGATGCAGCAGGTGTATTGAGTGCTTCAGAGCTCTCTCTGAACCCGCTGGAATACTTGTATCAATATGAACCATTACAAGCTCCAGCAATGGCTTTAAAGAGTTTAGTGGCGAATGAAGAATGTTCGATTGTGGTGGCTGAAAATATGGTCAGAGGAACAAGTAATGGATCTATCATTGGCATCTCAGGAAATCCCTGCAGTGTATGCTCCAGAGACTGTTCAGAGCATCACTTCTATTGTGAAAAGCAGGTGTTAATTCTTATACTTTATCTCTGCCCTAAATGCTGCTTTATAAATAATTGGAATTTCACGTGAATTTTGTAAGTGGATCTAGTTCGTCAACCCATAAATGCTATAGCTAAAGAGTGAATCACTAAAAGCTTTCCTCTGAGAGTTTGAGCCTCATCTAAGCTATTCGTTATCCAAACCTATAAATACATACTATGTCTGCTTGAAGCTGGACTGTACATTAGATATACTAATGAATGTCCTTTTTCTCCCACCATGCCTATCTTCTCTTTGATGGATGCCTAGACAATGGCAATCCACCAAGTTTACTAACTCTACATCGAAGAAATATATTTCATCTTGATACTAGGTCTGTGATGTTACTTTCTGATATTCAAAACCTAGGAATGCCCAGTGTGGTCTGCTTTAAGAAGAGAGCTAATTGTGAATATCCAGCTTTTTTTCTGATTGAAGCACTCATAATGGCAATCCACCAAGTTTGCTGACACTATACCCAAAAAATTCATTTAATCTTGATACGAGGGTTTTCATTACCACTAAGAGATTTTCTTGGTGGTTTGATTATCCGATGTAACTCGAATCATTGGAAGGCGTTTGAGTTCTAATGCTTTTCAGCCTCCTTGGTATGAAGTTGGTAATGTTGCAGAACAGGAACATTTTTCATATTTTGGTTAGCTAGCCTCTGTGAAGTACCCCAAGAAAGAGTTTATATTGGTCTTAGCTAACTAGCACACGTCACAAAGAGCTCTGTTTATTTCGATGTGTCAATTGTTAACCATTTTATCTGTGTTAAGCCACCTGATTAAGAAAAATCTTGCATCTTCTTCAAAGGCTACCTAAGCCCTAAAGGCTGATGCATGTCTAATAAAAACTAAATTATTTTCATCAGGTAGATTATATATTGTGCTCTGCTTGCTATGGTGATGGGAATCTTGGCATTGGAATGACTACAACAGATTTTGCTCCTTCAGATGGGTCTTCTAGTGAGACAATAGAGAATTGTGATAATGGCAATTGGAGTGATCACGAGACCTTAATGCTATTAGAAGCCCTTGAAGTTCACGGAGACAATTGGGCAGAGGTCTCTGAGTTTGTAGGAACAAAATCAAAAGCTCAGTGCATTTCTCGGTTCATTGGTTTGTCGATTGAAGACATATTTTTTGAAGATATGGAATTGCCTAGCTCATTTACAGCAGTAAAAATGAAGCAAGCAGAAGAATGTTCAAATACTCTAATTGACCTAGAGTCTAGAGCACCAGATGGATCAGACCAGATAAACTCAGAAGAACTACATGGGGAACCAGAAGTAAATGTAGCATTTGAAGGAGCCAATAACCCGGTTATGTCTTTGGTATTCTTCCTTGCTAATAGCTTGTCGGTTGGACACCCTGGTTTCTGTGTTTTGAGCTCGTTGTAAATAGCTATGTTAATTCTTCTTGGTCTTGTACTATGTAGGTAGCATTTCTAACCGCTACAGTAGGACCTCGGGTAGCAGCGGTTGCTGCTCATGCTGCACTATCAAGCCTTTCCAAAGCATACAAAACCTCTGAGTAAGTGATACTGTCTAGAGCTGTCTTATTGTTTTAGGGACTGAAGGAATATAGCTTAGTTTGTAAGGTTGTCAAAAAGGTCGTATGTTCAACCCCTCCATTTATCAATGCCATCCAATGATCTAATGCAAATCAGCGGCTAAGTAAACTTAATAACAGCGCTACTACTAGGACGTCATGATTAACATCTTATAAGATGCTAAATGATTGATAGGGCCAAAATGAAAAAAATCTATTTTCAACTGTTTACATGTCTTGAGAGATAGATAATATAATCGACTTTGAAGGTCAAATATGACATATGAGAGAGACCAAAAGTAAACATTGTCACATGTTACATGTGGAAATAAGTAGTGTCTCTCGATATTTAAGAACAGGGAATGTCGTAATCAAGACTGCGTGGTAGGGTGAAATATGTGTGGAAAGCATAATCGAATATCGTCGTAGGCAGAGCATTGCATCAAAGTGTGAATGCTTAGATTCCCCGATTTGTTTAGGAACAAAGCATGTATGATCAACTAATCTCATCGCTAGCACCCTGATGTTCTGTTTTGCATCTTTGTGATGTGAACTAAGTGGTATGGAAGCAATGGTTCGAAAAGCAGACTTTGGCATGGGCTCAAGCGTTTATTGGTGTATTCTGTTTCCTCGCTTAGAGAAATAGAATAAAATATGCTAGATTTGAACCATGGGACCAAATACACAAATTAGCTTGTAAGTGTCTCCTTCTTGAGAAGGTATTATTATCTTGTAATAAAAGCTCGCTATGTGAAATTAAATCTCGCACATATTTGCTCAACATTCTTGGTAGGATTTGAGTGTGATACTTAAGCCACAGCATCCACTTAACAAGTCATTGTATTTTTTACAAATTCCATTGGATGCTGAGCATTTGAGAAGCAAGTGATACTCATCCTCCACTAGGTTTTGATTGCATACCTTGCATATCTTCATAATACTATAATGCAACCTCAACACCTAAGTTGTGTGATTGAATTTGAAGAAATTTAAGGGCTCTTTAAGATCCAAGGCTCGTGGGGATTGTAAGGTGTGGTTGGATGGGTCTCGGCATTTTTTTTCACTATATTTGGCCTAACATTCAATGCCGTCATTTCCAACTTAGAAGTGCATCTTCCTATTTTATTTTGAAGGCATCTATTAATCTTTCATTGATCCTCACATATTACATACCGTCACATACCTCCCACCTCTTAAACCAATTTTCAATTTCAAGAACCCAACTGGATGACAATAGTTTGCGCTAATGAGTCTTTTGTATCTTGTATCTTGCACTCTAAGAAATTTTTGGCAATCTTTGATCTGGCATATGCTTAACTATTACAATGTATCTGTATACCCTTTGCATTGCTAGTAACTTGATAGCTTGAGCTCTTGTTTCTAATAACATGACAGGATATGATGTGGATGATATAACTCCCGAATCTCTCTGTAAGGACATTTTTGAACTTTGTCTAGATTGTTCCATACACTAAATGAGATAGTGACACCCGATATAGCATTATTTGCATATAGGATTATAAAAATAAACACTTGCATAAGTGTTGGGCAAAGTAATCTCTTTTCTTTTGCAATCTTCTTGCCTAGCTTATCTAATTTATCAATACAAAGACCAAACAGAGTGGGAAAGAGTGGCTATCTTTGCTTGGCCTCCATGTTACTGAAGATCAATTTTGTATTGGCATCTAACTTGTTCATGCAATCCAGTGAGAACTACTCTATACTCTAATGACGTTTATTTTGATCCGTCATCCTTTTTCAAAGCTCACGTCTTAGTATCATGTTCAAAGCTGTCTTAAAACCCACTTAACTATAATATAGAGTTTCCCCTTGAAATCAACTTTCCCCTTATTCATCGGTTTAGTACAATTTATGTCTCAACCTTTTAGAAAACCTTGCCTGAAAGCTTGATCTATGATAAGCGTTATCTATTGGTGAGCTTGTGGTCTTGTCCATTGCAAGAACTCTTTTATTAGGGATGTTATATCTGCACCTTTTGCATTGGTCATTTTTTTTATTCCTTTAATAATCTCTTCACTAGATTTACATGCATTATGTGGTGTTTTCATATTTGATGTCATAGCCCGTATGATCATTCTACTAACATAGGAGTAGTATTTTTGAGATGTCTCTTACTATTCTATTTACATGTGAAACAAACATTCTTGCTTCGTGATTATGGTCTATGTAATGGGATCTTCCAGTACAATATTTATGATAAATGTTATCTATTGGTGAGCTTGTGGTCTTGTCCATTGCAAGAACTCCTTTGTTAGGGATGTTATATCTGCACCTTTTGCATTGGTCATTTTTTTTACTCCTTTAGTAATACCTTACCTAGATTTACATGCATTATGTGGTGTTTCATATTTGATGTCATAGCCCGCATGATCATTCTACCAACATAGGAGGAGTAATTTTGAGATGTCTCTTACTATTCTGTTTACATGTGAAACAAACATTCTTGCTTCGTGATTATGGTCTATGTAATGGGCTCTTCCAGTGCAATATCAAAATCCCATCAAAAAATTCAAAGCAGCTATATACAATGTTCAACTTTTGGGCTTTCTTTGGTGCATGAAGTAGTGCAATAAAGGAATGTGGCTAGTAGTTGAAGAAATGCTTGGATCTTTCTTGGTCTTGATATCTCTTTAGTATTGGCAGTATGAACATTCAGTTCAGCTTGAAAGATCGCTCCAGTTAGCTTGGAAGTGTGTAGCCAATCATGAGACTAAAAAGTTTGTGATCTGAGGGGGCCATTGATTTATCTGCACAACGATGTAAATGGTTCCTTTGTTTTGAAGACCATCTATAAGGCCATATACACCCGAGGCTGTGTGCTGATGACATCGTGGCATGTACCCAGGATATGGCGTACATGACTGTGATAAGTTGGGTACAAGCTTCTTGCTCTTGACAACATTTTTATTTTGTAAGCTATGGGAGTAAACTTTCACTAATGAACAGATTATGGACATGTAGATATCAGTGTACCTAGGTCTCTGTATGAAACTATCTCGTGCTGAAATGATTTGTTTAGTAGGCCGTCTATGGGAATGAGGCCCCTTCGGTGTGACTGAATCCATTTTATTATAAAATCGTCGTAGATCTTAGTACCGTAACTTGGTCACCATTTTACAATATACATTGAAAAGCTTGTTGTAATTTTATTTGAGGTCTTGTGGCACGATTAGGATCCTTGTCTGGGATAATGCCTCTACAACCATTCAGAATTTGTGAGAGAGGGGGTTTGAATACTGGTTTGATTTCCTTAACTGATTTTTGTATGAATGTGGAGAAAAGATGTAAATTTTGGCTTGTGGCAGGTTGATGGCCAATGGGTTGGAACATAATAATGTAGATGCGGGATCAGCAGCATCTCAGACAGCAGAAAGCCTCTCAGGTTCTTTGTTTCTTATGGCTTGTTGCTTAAACAAGAAACTGGCACATGATTACTGCTTGTTCTAGAAATCCTAAAACGTCCATAGATTTCAGGCAATAGTACGAGAAAAGATGGCCATCAATCTCGTCTCTCCATTGACTCATTGAGGAAGATAACGTCATCTGCTTTATCCATGGCTGCCATGAAGGCAAAGCTTCTCGCTGATCAAGAGGAGAGGGAGGTGCAGCGGCTGTGTGCAATAGTTGTGGACAACCAGGTGTGTGGGGTCAAGAATCGCATCCAAATCCTTGTATTGCCGTTTTGTTGCCGGGGGTATTTATATAGTCTGTATAGGCCATAACACTGCGATCACACATCTCCTTTGCATAATTTGTTAAATTATATATCTATGTTTTCTAATGGCTGAAAAAACAGAATTGAATATGTTGCATAGTTTTTGCTGTCTTAGTAAATCAAGCTGTTTAAATAGCTTTTGAAAGCTGGTCTAAACTGCACTGCGTTTTTCATAGTCTTTTGCCATCGAGTAAATCAGTTGGGTATGTTTTAACAGCTGAAAAAGCAGAGCTTTTGCCAAACAGCTTTTTTTGCTTAGTTTTTTCCAGCATAGTTAGTCATTTTGTATTTTTGCAGTTTGAACTCATCACTTTTGCATAAGGTTTTTGTATGCCATAAAATTTGTTTTTCTGCTGTTTAACAGCTGAAAAAGCTGAGCTTTTGCCAAACAGCTTTTTTGCATAGTTTTTGCCAACATAATTAGTCGTTTTGTATTTTTGCTGTTTGAACAGTTGAAAAAGGTGAGCTAGACTAACTGCTCAGCATTTTCGCATAAGTTTTTTTTTTGCCATAAAGTTTGTTTTTTCTGCTGTTCAACAGCTGAAAAAGCAGAGGTTTTGCCAAACAGTTTGTTTTTTGCATAGTTTTTGCTGACATAATTAGTAATTTTGTATTTTTGATGTTTGAAGAGTTGGAAATGTTTGAACAGTTGGAAAAGGTGAGCTAGACTAACTGCTCACCGCTTTCGCGTAAGTTCTTTTTTGCCATAAAATTTGTTTTTTCTGCTGTTTAACAGCTGAAAAAGCTGGAGTTAAAACCACACAAGCCTTTTGCATATAATTTCGGGACTGCGCAGGAATGAACCGTCTTGTGATTTGTGATTCATTTTAGATGGCTGAAAAAAAGCTGAGCTTTACACTGCTTCATGATTTGTGTTCCATTTTGACAGCTGAAAAAGCTGAGCTTGACACTGCTTCATGATTTGTGTTCCATTTTGACAGCCGAAAAAGCTGAGCTTGACACTGCTTCATGATTTGTGTTCCATTTTGACAGCTGAAAAAGCTGAGCTTGAAGCTGAAGCAGCTGGGCGACATCGATCTGGTGCTGGAGAAGGAGAGGGAGCAGATGGAGAGGAATCGGCAACGCCATGCAGCCGAGCGGATACGATTTGCGAGCACACATCTCGGGATGGTGGCGCCCCAGCAACTGCTTGTCCCTTCGAATCCAGGTGGTGTGAAAACAGCTGGCCCCGCCGTATTGCTTCCAGCAACGAATATTCCGCCCATATCCACCATGCCATCAGCGGCTCCGATCCATCAGCCACAACTGGTTCGCCCAGCAATGTACAAATTCGCTCCTGGCGGCATGCAAATGCTCGATGGCCCGTGATTACCAACATGCACCAGGCTTTTCCGATGTGCTTCTCTTAGGGTTTGGTTTTTCTTTCTTTCTTCTCCTCCTTTCTTTCTTCTTCTCCTGCTTTCCTGTTACCATATCTAGACAATTGGAGACAGCTCTTCCTTTTTTAGATGGCGCCATTTCAAACGTGGGGGAAATTTGTATCGCTGTAATATGTAGTCAAGACCAGAAAGAGAAGCTCATCAGAAATACAGGAAATGTCTTTTCTTCGGTAGTGGGTAGGGGCGAATGTAATTTATAGACCTACTTGTGGATGAAGAGAGAGACTCGAAGCACTCCATGGCAAGGTATGATGTTTGCACCGGGTCCAAGTAATATTCAGTTGTTGAACACATGATACTCGTCTGATCCACACATCTACAGTCTGATGGATATGGAGGAAGTGAAGTTTTTTATGGAAAACCATGTAAACATCATCGATGTAATACAAGGGTTTTTTTCTTCCATTTTTTGAACCTATAATCTGGTTCCTTTTTGTTGATGGCTTTTTCCATGTTTGGACCTAATTTGGTTCATTCTGGTGGTGATGCAATGTGCTTATTTGCATGCTTTATTTGTGTTCAGGTGAGAAATGAAATGAGAATAAAAAAGTAAGAAGATTATATTGACTGGCTCCAATGTTCTTATCCATGACACAGACAGGTTTTCAGACCTCGTTTTGCATTTATTCTGCTGATCACTTTGATCTCAAGACATTCATCGTTATGTTCGACTCAAATTCTCGATGCTGGGGCTAACAATCACTTCACTCTGATTGAGGTATCGGTGACAAAGAAGTGAAGATCATGAACATGAGATTAGCCTCTAATGAGGTGGGATTAATTAATGAGGGATTAGCTCTTTTGACGAGCGATTAGCATGAATGAGGTGGAAGTAGCATTGATGATTAGCATGAGTGGCGCCAATGAGCTGAAAGCAGCACAAATTAGGCATGGTTAGTGCTAATAGAGGGCGATTGGAGCCCAACTAAGCGCAACCGACAATAACAAAAGGGCATTAGCACTAATGAGCTCCTTGATGTCATCACAAATGAAGGGCAGTAGCTGACTGTAATTGCATTAGCTGAGTTTAATTAGTACTGATGGAGGGGATTAAGCACTAAGTGCGTGCAATTAGTAGCAATGAAGTAGCTAAGTGCAATTAGCACCGACTGTGATTAGAGCTTTTGAAAGAGGAAGATGAAGTCGGAAGAGACGGAGACAGCAGTTAGGCAGAGAAATAGATAGAGATGAGCCTAGCCGTCCATAGCTGGGCCACTGTGCCTCTAAATGCATACATCCATCGCCCATTATCTCCTCCTTCCCGCCCAAGCAGGAAGAGAGCAGAAAAGCTATGGCTTCCCCTCCTTTCTTCTTCAACAAACCCGGATTTTTCTGGCCGCATCTCGGCATCCGGCAAGAACCTAAACCCTCTTCCTGCATCCGAAATAGAAGGGCCGGGGGAAAAATGGAGCGAAGCCCTCTCGATTGCGACAAGTTTATACCCCGTGTATGTCACCGTGGGAGGCACCATTGCCCTGACAAATCCTTCCGTATTCTCGTGGTTTGTGAGGAGAGGCCCTGCTTCTTATAGCCTTTCTCTGGCCATCATCATGTTGTCAATGGGCCTTTCGCTTCGTCTCGAAGAGCTCCTCGATGTCATCACAAAGCGCCCATTCGAGGTATTACATTCTTTGGATATTCCTTCAATCTTTCTCACCATCTTGCATTCAATCTCATGTTTGTTAGGGATGAGCTTGTTATTTTATCAGTGAAGGTAATAGATACCTTAGTAGCATTCCATTTCATTAGTTCTGGTTGGTTCAGTGGGTCTATCGATGATCATTTCTCTGTTGATCATCAGTCTATAGAGATGTGGATGGAGAACGCCTATAGTAGCTGGCTAATGTTAGGATTATGTGCTTAAATTAAGTTAGGATTATTGGATAATGGTTGTGGGTGGTTCCTACATTGGAATGTCAAAAGTATTAAGTGGGTAAATCACTAACTTATATATGCATGGTCGTTGGGTAATTGCTAGTGTTACGTAGGTTTGCTGGCCTTTACTATGTCAGTGGGTTCAGGCGTTTGCTAATTTTAAGTTAAACTGAAATAAACTAGTATTCAACTTAGGTTTCTGGTAATATTTGGAACATCGGAAGTTTAAGGTATTAGGTAATGTGACACTGAAAATCACTTATACATTGTTTGGATAATGGAGGGTTAAGCAGGGGGTTTTGACATTGCAATGCCACAATAGAGTTAAGTAGGAAAATCACTAAGTTGTATATCTTTAGTTGTTAGGTTATTACTAGGGTTAAGTCTATTAATATATCAGTGGGTTCAGATGTTTTCTATTTTAAGGTAAACTGGTATAAACTAAGAAATCAACTTTGGTTTTCAGTAAGTGGAAGCTTAGGATATTTGCTAAGTTTACTCTGTGGAAATCACTGATAGGTTTGTTGGATAATGGTAGATTTAAATGGGTGGTTCTGATGTTGGACTGCAGAAGTAAGGTTAAGTGAGTGAACCTCTAAGCTATATATCTGTAGTTGTTGGGTTATTGCTAGGGTTAAGTGGGTTGGCTCTTGGTATATTGTTGGGTTAATGCGTTTTCTAATGTTTAATGTCAACTGGAATAAAAGCAATATCTAACATAGGTTTTCAGTGAAGTTAGGCAAAATGGGAGGTTTAGGATATTTGGTAGTTTTACTCTGGAGAACACTAATAAAGTTGTTGGCTAATGTAGAGCTAAGTGGATGACTCTGCTGTAGGAATATCAAAGTACTAAGTTATGTATAGTTGTTGGGTAATTGCTAGGGTTAAGTGGGTTTTCATTGGTATATCGGTGGGCTGAAGTGTTCTCTAATGTTTATGTCAACTGGAATAAACTAACAACTAGCTCCGATGTAGGAATATCAATGCACTAAGTTATGTATAGTTGTTGGGTAATTGCTAGGATTAAGTGGGTTTTCATATTGGTATATCGGTGGGCTAAGGTTTTTGCTAGTGTTAATGTCAACTGGAATAAACTAACAACTAGCATAGGCTTTCAGTAATGTTAGGAACATTGGAGGTACAGGATATTTGGTAATGTTCCTCTGTAAATTACTAGCAAAGTTGTTGGATAAGTTTAGGATTAAGTGGATGGTTCTGAAATTTGAAGGTCAAAGTAGGGTTAAGTGGGTAAGTCATTTTTAACTTAAGAGGGTTGGCTATTAGCATATTGGTTGTTTAAGATCTTTGTAATGTTAAGGTCTATTGGAATTAACGAATAACTGGCATAGGTTTTCTGTAAATGTTCGGCACATTGGAAATTTACTAGCTAATATAGGTTTCAGTAATGTTGTGACATTGAAGTTTGTTGTGTTTGGTGTTACTGTGGAGATGTTAAGCAAACACTAGGACAACCTTACCTTTTCTGTAAATTTTTGTATTGTCTTTTCATGTACATGCAGTTGCTATTTGGTTGTGCTTCACAGTACATACTCATGCCTTTGCTGGGATTTTCCATAAGCAAAGCGTTGGGCTTGTCTGCTAACTTATCAGCAGGCCTTATCCTCCTAAGTTGCTGTCCAGGTGGCACCGCATCCAATGTGGTAAGAGCTCTCTATAATCACTTTGTGCTATTGTTTTTCCACTAAAAGAACTTTTTTGAGGTTTCTCTTGAAATCATATATATCCCATGTTGGTTTATGTTTAAGGCAACATCAATCCTGATGGTTTTCACCAGTTTTTCTCACGTTTCGAAAAGAGTCCAAATGATATGTATGATCTTCATTAACAATGTGTCATGCTTATTGCTCTAATGCAAGGAAGGCCTTAAGTTTTGAGTATATTTCCCAAAGAATGGCGTGGTTGATGAACTCATTTATGAAGAATCTATCTCTGTAGGTAACCTATATAGCTCATGGTGATGTTCCTCTCTCCATAGTGATGACTATATGCACGACATTTTCGGCTGTCTTTGCAACTCCGATGTTGACTCAATGGCTGGCTGGAGCTTATGTTCCTGTTGATGCCTTGGGGCTTGCACTCAGTACCCTTCAAGTAAGAATAATTGCATTTGGAAGAACAACGTATGTATATATGTGTATACAAGGACGCGAAAATACCCTCCCGTTTTTTTCATTATTTTCCCGAATGCCGCCGAGTTTTCTTTATTTCCTCTCAATATCCATGGCCAAGCTCAAATTGCTTGTATGTCACGTATACTTGAGAAAAGTGGAATAAAAATGTTCTGGTTGGGCATATTTTGATTGCTTGTTTTCAAGGGCTGAGCAAAGGCATGTTGGAAATATCAAAACTTGAGGGCATTTGAGGAATGAAGAAAAAACGGCTGGTATCTTTTTCCTTGGATTTTATTCTGAGGCCTTCTTTGTATCTTTGAGCTAACCGGTTTTCATTGTATTATCTTTTTCCCTGGATAGGTAGTGCTTGCACCAGTTCTTATAGGGGCATGGCTGCAAGGTACTTTCCCCAAAGTAGTGAATCAGATTGTTCCTTTCTCTCCGTTGGTTGCAGTTCTCATTTCCTCACAGCTAGCATCCAGGTATTCTTCTTTTATGATATGTATATATGTATGTAAACGTGTGTATGCATGCCTCTACATGTATGGATGGATGGATGGATGTAGGTGTATAGAAATACTGAAACCCAATCGTCCCTATAAATTGTGGTGGCAGTGTGTTTTCTGCAAATATTGGGCTTTTGGGTGGCTCTAAGATTGGAACCTTGTTTCTTCTTGCTCCGGCGGTATTATTACTTCATGCTGGCGGTTTTTTACTCGGGTAACATGTTTTCTATGCTATATAATGTATGGATGGAAAAAATAAAGAGACCACAGACTCAGAAATTTTACATACATTTGGATGTTTTAAAGTCAAGTTTTATGAGCATTTTTCTTCTTCTTCTTCTTCTTCTTCTTCTTCATTTTCTGGTTTGTTGCAGCTATATAGTTTCGATGCTTACTGGATTGGGAGAGGCTCAACGGCGAGCGATTTCAATTGAAGTAATGCTTTATTTTCATGCGCTCATTTTGTTTTCCTTGTTATACTCTTCAATCAAACGAAGAAATCTTTTGGAAAGTATTCAGTAGCATGGGTGTAGATAGAGAGTGGCACATTCCAAGTGTTGTGTGCAATATATGGTTAAGTATGCATTGCGAGGAGCCTATAGAGTGGTACGATGTGAAGCACATATGCTTACATTCGTTTATGCGTACCTACATACATAATCACATTCATATATACATACATACATACATTCATGCATGTGTACACACATTAGTATTCAAATCATTAGTCTTAGATTGTTGCACAAGTTAACAGACATCAGAGCCATCAAGGCAATGCCGAGTGGTGAAAGGAAGCGAATGGGAACACTAGGTTAGCTAATTAAGAGGTAGTGGTAACCATCATTCCGAAAGCCGCAGGTTTATTTCGGGATCAAATATCCAGAAGTATGAACAAATTTATGTAGCATTGGCAACGCCGTTTTCTGGGAGCTAATTAACAATGTCTTGGAGAAGCTGTCAGTGTTCCCATTCTCATGCTGTTGGGTACCCTGGCACACCTTTCGTTGTACACGTTTCAACACCCAATAGTGCTGAGTGCAATTGGCTTATTTCTGTGCAGGTTGGGATGCAAAACTCATCTCTTGGGGTTGTGCTCGCCACATCTCACTTCAGCTCACCGCTTGTGGTGGTGCCGGCTGCAGTATCCGCAGTGCTCATGAACATCATGGGGAGCGCCCTCGCAGTCATTTGGAAGAACTTGAGCCCACTCGAAGAGCAAGCGTGAAATGAGAAGGCATGGAAAAAGGGCATGCGGGCTTCTCTTCTCGATCGATTCGAAAGCCAGGCTGATTCCATGCGCTCGATATGCTTAACTCTTGAAACTGAACTCTTTGCAGTCAATTGTGAGCAAGGAAGGGGGTGTAAACAGAGATGTGGATCTGTCGAGAGTGACCCCAAGTTTGTCGATTCGTTACAATTTAGCGATCGAATGCTCCGAGAAGGGCCCCACATTTCCATGCTCCGAGAAAAGGGAAGATCGCATCGTTGTGACGGAGAAAAACAGAAATCTATGCAGGGAGTTTGGAAAGAAGCTTATATGATAAGAAGAATCTCCACATTTCTAATCTAAGATCCTGACATGCCTATTGTTTGAAAGGAGTCATCATGTGTTTGAAACACAGGATGGATGGAACTTTCAGCACTGTCAAAATGTATGTAATTTGAAACATTGGCTTGCATGCTGTTAGGAGAAACAGGGCTGTTCACTTGATGTGGTATGATTCAATAAATGCATGGACTGGCTTTTTTTTATGGCTTCTTGTGATGAAGGAATGCAAGCACAAGATGGAAATGGACTCGGGATCGATGGCAACGCCATAATCAGTGTTTCCATAGGAAAGAACTTGATAGATGAGATGATCCTCCACAATGAAGGTGGTGAAATGTCAATGCTCAGTTTCCCTACATATGCCCAAATGCTCTTTGTATTGAGCTTTTCATGGAATAAGAGCAATGGAATAAGAGCAATGCCACTTGTGTTGCATCACAGAAGTGGATATGGATATCATGAGATATACTAACTAGCACAGGGGTACTAGTAATCTTGCTTGATTTTGTGAAGATGCAGATGCGGCGAGAGCTAGCTAACCAAAGGAGCTTTGAGGAATGGAAGTGAATCCACTAATCTTGCTTGCTTTGAGGATGGCTGACCGAAAACCTCGAAGAATCGAAGTGGATCTACTAACTAATCTTTGTTTGCGTCATGAAGATACCGATTCAAAATGATGGCGATTCCAAAACCAACTTTGAAGAATCAAGCAGATCCATGCAGAAGGCGAATGAAATGGCGTTGTTTGTCGGGGATTTTTCGGGGATGAGGTGCTCGGACCCCTAGCTAAAGAAAGAAAACCTGCAAACAACCCATCACACTTGGAAGGTAGGGGCCAGCCATTAGAATCTGTGATTGCTTTGAAGAATCGAAGCGGGTCGACTAATCTTTTGCTTCATGGGTACGAGGATGGCTGGTCGGAAAAAGCTCGAAGAATGGAAGCGAATCTACTGAACAAAATCTTTGTTTGTTGCATCGCACGAAGATGCCGATACAAAACAAGAAAAATAAGGGATGGCGAACGCGAAAACAACAGTCTCAGAATCGGCAAATGAAAAGGAGAGACTCCGTAAATCGTAGGAAGGTGTGACCTTGGTAGAAGAGTGTATGGTGCTGCTACTGTTACGCAAACTCTTGTAAGATGCAATATATGACTCCAATCATCTTGTTGATAAATTGATGGTAGCATGTCACATGGTCAAGCAGTCTTTCAAGACAGAATCGGCAAATGAAAGGAAGACAGACATCGTAGATCGTTGGTCGGCGATCGTCTCGGACATTCTAGCTCGAGGAAGCGGTGGTGGCGGAAGCGGTGGTGGAGGAGGAGAAGGTTTTGAGGATGGTCTGGCATTCGGGCGCGAGGTAAGGGGAGAGATCGCCGCCGACGCCGCCGACGACGAGCTCGGAAGCGGGGCCGTGGAAGAGCTTGCGGGCGCGGGAGGCGATGCTGGGGTGCGGGTGGATAGCGCCGATCTTGTGCAAGCGCTCCGGAGCTCCAGGCTTGCGGCTCAGCGGAATGCAGACCATGAGGACGCAGGTCGAGTTCTTCTTGGTGGGCACTTCGCTGTTGCCGAGCAGAACCAGGGTGATGTCGGAGATGGGCACTTCCCGGCTCGGTTCGTAGCCCTTGAAGTTGTGGATCCCTGGGGCCGCGACCATCATGCCTCCCTGCCACCCGCGGTGATCTGCATCGCCGTAGTAGGCGTGGATCGGCAGGTTCTCGGCGATCTCGCTGTCGTGCAACAGCTTGATCGACTGGTGCCCCACGTCGAGCGCGTACTTCACCCCGCCCTCCCCGTCGGCGAGCTTGCGCAGCGATCCCCTTGCCGTCTGCGCTGACATTACCAGCGCCCCGTCGTCCTCCACTCCCGTCACCTTCGCCAGGTAATCCTTCACCAGCACGTAGCTCTCCGAGAAGTACCTGCGGTCATCGATCGAACATCTGAGAAACGGAAGAAACGAAAAAGAAAAACTCTTATACCCGTATGGAAGAAAAACTCTCCGACATGCGCATCGGCAGCTTCTGTTACTCTGGGGGAGGGGGGGGGCGCTGGTATCATGGGGGGACACTGATGGTATTTTGGATTCGTCTTCAGTCCTTCGCTCGACGGCGGTTGGTTTGGTTTTTAATCGCCCTTAATAATCCCTTCTTTTCTCTCTGGTCTGCTCTCTGATACTTCTCATCATTGGTCGAATTTTGGCCAGCTCGATCGACACCTTTTGTTACCCTGGGGTATCATGGGACATAAATGGTATTTTGGATTCGTCTTCAGTCCTTCGCTCGAGGGTGATTGATGTGGTTTTAATCACCCTCTGATATGTTCTCTGATACTTCCCATCACTAGCAGAATTCTAGCCGACTCAAGTGCGCCAGTACCAGCTCAACGCAGTACCAGAAGAACCATGCTTGATACTGCTTGAGGTCAACGACATAGAAGGAATGTGGCGAGAGAGAGAGAGAGAGATTGGATGTTTACCGGCGGAATTGAGCTCGGCTCGTGTCGGGGTCCGCGAAGAGGTCGGGCGCCCACGAGATTCCCGCCACCTCGTACCCTTCGTACTCGGCGGCGCACAGATTGATGAGGAGCTGCGACACGTGCTCTTGCGTGTGCATGAGCTTGGCCAACGCAACGAGCTGGATGTCCACCGTCTTTCCTGTCAGGGCGAAACCGTCGAGGAAGCGTTAGAGAGCACCAAACGTTATCTGGTCTGGCAACCGACCGCTAGGTCGGAATGCGCACTCAGGAAGATCCGGGACGAATAGAGTTCGCAGCAATTGATTCTAGTTTGATGGGCGGGGCGAGGTGACTGGTTCTTCTGTTTGATGGTGGGTCAAGATCTATGTCACGGGCAGATACAGACGAGCAGGACAGAGCTAGGTAAAGGGCGAAAGAAATAAGTGAGAAATAAAAGATAGACGAAGCTGAGAATTGATTGTAGTTTGATGGGAGGGCCAAGGGGACTGGTTTTTCTGTTTGATGGTGGGGCAAGATCTATGTCACGGGCAGATATAAAAGAGCAGAACAGAGCTAGGTAAAGGGCGGAAGAAATAAGCGAGAAATAGATGATAGGCGAAAAAACTGAGTATTGATTCCAGTTTGATGGGTGGATCAAGGGGACTGGTTTTTCTATTTTATGGTGGGTTAGTCACGGGCAGATACAGAAGAGCAGAACAGTGCTAGGTAAAGGGCAAAACAAATAAGTGTGAAATAGAAGATAGACGAAGCTGAGTATTGATTTCTGTAACTGGCGTTGTTCACCTTGATTGAGATCAAGGTGAACGAACCCCCTGTAGAGGACAAAAATATCCGACGCCCTGAACCCTCAACCATAAACTCTCAACCCTAAACCCTAAGCAGAGCCCAATTTGTCGGATCACGGGGTGAAGCGGCAGAGAAAGAAGGTAGAGCAGCGAGAAGCAGAGACCTGTCTCGAGCGAGTAGTCGCCTTTGAAGCCGATGAGGCCGAGGATGCCGAGGATGCGGTCCTCCTCGGACGACGCGTAGCGGACGCGGATCTGCTTCACGAGGGTCTCCATGTGGATGTCGTCGACGCCCGACGCGATCTCGCCGAACGCCTCGTAGAAGTCCTCGAAGAGCTGGACGGAGGCGTCCTTGAAGCCGTGGACGTGGGCGTGGAGGAGGGTGCCCATCATCTCGAAGTAGGCCATGCCGCCGAGGAAGTAGAGGTCGGTGCCGGAAGCGGCCTTGCGGCGGCTGAAGTCGCCGAGGGCGCCGGTGTAGGTCCCCGCGGGGATCAGCGAGTTGACGGAGAGGTCGTCGGCGCTGTCCCAGTCGATCCACGCGCGATCCTCGTCGTGCGACTCGGGATCGCTCGAGATGAACTCGATCACATCGTCGCCGTACTTCTCGACGAGGAAGTAGAGCTTCTCGGGGAGGATGTACTCCTGCAGAGTCCAGACGCGCGAGAACCAGCGCGGCAGCGCGTTGCCGGCCGTGAGCCCCTTGAAGCCGTCGGGCGATCCGATGCCGTGGGGCGCGACGTAGCACGCGTTGCTCAGGCCGTAGAAGCCGCCCATGTAGTGCATCTCGGACGCCATCTCGACGGCGTCGTACTGGTTGATGCAGACGCCGTCGAGCCAGAGTCGGCGCGCCCCGTCGTCGCGCAGATAGCGCAGGAACTCGAACACCGCCGCGTGGTACGACTTGCCCGAGAAGTCCGCCGCGCCGATCGTCTCCATGTAGGTCGTGCCCTCCGGGTCCGAGCCGCGCGTCCAGCCGATCCCCGCCAGCAGCTCGCTGCAGTCCTTGACCAGCTGCCGGAACGCGTCCGTCCACGTGTGCGAAACGACGTGGAAGTCCCAGCTCGTCGGCACCGCGAACTTGAACGCCTTCCCGCTCGCCAGCGTCGCCTCCAGGTCCAGCACCCGCTTCGGGTACACCGTGTCGTTCCGGTAGATTTCCTCCTTCTTCACCATCTTTCCGTGCCGCCGCTCGCGTCTCGCTC
>JBBBWG010029710.1:40325-51931 GCA_037176905.1 Azolla pinnata
CCAGCTGCGAGATCTCTGATAACACCAAACCAGAGAGACCAGAGCAGAACAGAGCTAGGATTAGACTAGAGCAGAGCAGAGCAGAGCCGGGACTAGTGTTGTCCAGAGCCTGACGACCAGACGAGACTATAGAGCAGAGCAGAACAAAGCTAGGACTAGTCCCAGACTAGACCCCGACCAATGTTGGCGACAATTGGGAGCAATCGACGATGGGCGATAAGTTTGGTTTGCCCCGCGGCTTTTTATAGCCAGACCTCGATCCCATCCTCTCCGAATCGATCACATGCTCACAAGGTAGTGGGTTGTTACACTTCATCGGGCGCCCAACCTTATCACCATCTGTCACTTGTCAGCTTGTCTTTGCTTGCCTGCCTGTCTTTGTCGACGCCTACTTCTTCTTCTTCTTCTTCTTTTTTCTATTGTAAAGGAAAGGTTCATCATGTCCTTTGCATCTCTCTGCACAAAGGCCAAGGACAACGATGCCCTCCGAAATATCTCCTCACATGTCCTAATGCTCTTCTGTCCGTACTCGGCTTCAGATGAGATAAGATCAGGGACCTGATACGATCTTTACTCCCTCCCTGTCTTACTCGTAAAATGTACATTTGTATTAAAACAACATGGCAATATGAAAAAAAAAGCCCTCTTTGTACGTGTACGTTTTGTCTTATCAACCTCGCTAGTTGAAAGGCTGGCATGAAGCGTGGTAAAATTTATTTTATTTTTAGATGAACTTCGTTGTATAGGCATTGGAATATTATTTTTGTAATCGTCATTGTACTCTTATAAATGAGTGGATACACAAACATTATTGTACGCTTTGGCTCATAGTTGATATTGGCCTAAGCAAACAGACGTTAATATATCTTTCTTTCTTTTTGCGACAAGCTTGCTGTGTGTACTGACTCCCCGTACAAGCTGCCCAGATGAGTCCATCAATGCTTTGTGTACTCGATCCTGTACAGCTCCTGGCATGTGCTTCAAGGCTCCCCTACACAGCACTGACCTTATCAAGTTTTCTAAGTTCCTCACCATCCCTTGCAAGAAATCTTGATCCAAATATCTTTAGATACAATGCTCCAATTGGGGTGAATCGGTTTGAGAGGCTGCCTAGAATCACTTTACTCTTTCGATCCGTGAGTTAACTCTTGTGTGAAAAGAATCAGTGAACATTACTTCCCTTGGACTTGAACCCAAGATCTCTTACCACATCATGGGTAAGCCTAACAATTGAAGTAACTATACTAGAAAGTTTGAAAGTTCTTTCTAAATATAATAATCAATATATCATGAAAAAGTAACCTTTAATATTTTATGTCATGATTAGTTATTTTAATGATTACACTTATTCATTATGTAGTAAGAGATCTTGGGTTCAAGTCTAGGGAAGCGGTGTTCACTAATTCTTTATATTGTGTTACAAGTTATTACGAGATTGGCAACTTCCAGTTGTGCAATGTTCGTGTCTATATGTGCGTGAATCAGTGGAGGTGTGAAAATGGCAGAGGTCGAGGGGCGGAAGCCCGTGGTAAATAGAAGCTTTGCACAAACAAAAAAAGGACACGAGAGGTTGGTCTTGAGCCCTTGAAACAAACTTCCAGACCATTTCGACGTATGACGTTTACAAATGTTTTCTCTATCGTTCATAGTATATGTACACCGATAATCACAAAAAGGGTCCAATAGTTCATGGTATTTTCGAGGCGCCCGGTAGAAAAACAAAGCCCATTTATCCGGAACGGAGAAGGGGGCCATTTTCGTAGTTACGAGAAACTAAGGCGTTACATGCTTCCATTTTCTGCAAAGGACACCCTCCGCATCGGAAAAAGAATTCCTTGTAGGAATCGAAGGGTAAGATTCAAGGGGGCCCAGTGCTGTCATTGCTTTTTCTAAAGTCTAGAGATTATGGACTTAGATGTTTTTCACCCTCTGTAATTAGGGCGCTATTAGAGAGGAATGAGCGTAGAGTTTAGGTATTAGCTATGGTATGATACATGATTGTTTGAGATTGTTATCGGTTGGTTCCAGGGCACGAAGGAGTTGCTTGTATCTTCTCATTTGTTATGACAAAAATGACAAACAAAGTTTGCGCTCACGCTTCAATCGATTGTGTCGATTGGAGGGGTTAAAAGAAGTGAGCGATTTCGATCAGTGGACAATCTCATAGACTGTTTCGACTTCGTTGTGATGCAAAGATTATTTCATATCCCATCCAATCGTAAAGTTATTGACTTGCTCTCCTGCTTTGCACGAGCATAATCGCTGTTTTGTGCCCCCCCTGGTTGCACTACTCTAGGACTCTTGCAACTAGGTCCTCTTTCTTGTCTCTTTGTATGTTTCCATTCAGCTTACGCACATGTGCTTGTGTGTGTTTGTATATGTATGTTACGGCTAACTTGGTCATAAACGACCTTTCATAATATCAACTCAAGTCATACATAATGATCCACCTATCAGTCAATTAGTTTTTATTACAGCTGGACCTCTTGTGTTGTACCCTTGAATGTTAGAGAGGCTAGATCTAATTGTAAGCAATGAATAAAAGAGAGACGCGAGAGTTATGAAACGGAAAAAGGCTTACCCCGATCACCAGTTTGATCATACAATAGTGAGAGACAGATCAGCTTGTCCATCTGTGCCTCGTAACCTAACGCGGATGATCACAGATCATACGAAATACGTTCACTCATCAACAGTTTCGTGGACAATACGTAACTACAAAATATCGACGAAAAGGAGAACTCATCCGTCATTGCAGGGTTCTTTTTTTTCGATATGCAGGGCCGCCGATTCAAAGTTTCCACCGACACTGCTGATGATCGTGTAGACAAGACATCGACGTCTGTGTTAGTCCGTTATAACCTGTCGATACACGCCGCGAAAATCGGTCGATGCTCGAACATCTTGACAATCGATCGATGGGCGATAATGAAGATTTTAGTACTAGCGACTAATGTGCATGGGATTAACCGTCCATGCGTCGAAGTCCGATCTTTTGTCTCAGGCAGCAGTCTCTGCTTCCCGACATATGCATACACGGTGGTTAGTTGCGCATCGTGCGTGGCATGTCGTTTGCTCGCTTGCTCGATGTCGATCGGCTGGTACGAGATCTGATGGGAGACTGCACTCGGTCGACCGATACAAGATTCGATTCGAGACCATATTTCGGGCCGCGGCCGATTACAAGGGTTCGATCGAGGCCGTATTCAATCGTTCGATACAAGAATTCATTCAACTGAGACAGGATTCGATGGACCAATACAAGATTTGATCGACCGAGACAGGACTCGATCAGCCGACACATTATTCGATCAATTGATCGATCGATGCAGGATTGGATCGAGACCGTATTCGGCCGATCGATACAGGAATTGGACCAATGCAGGATTGGATCGGTCGATGCAAGATTGGATCGAGAGCGCATTCGATCGATCGATACAGGATTCGATCGATCGATGCAGGATTTGATCGATCGATCAATGCAGGATTGCCCTATTCGGCCGATCGATACAGGAATTGGACCAATGCAGGATTGGATCGATCGATGCAAGATTGGATCGAGACTGAATTCGATCAATCGATACAAGAATTCCATCGATCGATACAAGATTTCGATCGAGACCGTATCTGATCGATCGATCGATCGATACAGGAATTCGATCGATCGATCGATCGATACAGGAATTCGATTGGGTGACTGAAAACAAGTGTTTTTTGCTCGTGGTTCGAGTCCACGTCCAAATTCAGAACCAAAATTGAAGAAGACGAAGACGAAGAAGAAGAAGAAGAAGAAGAAGAAGAAGATCGCCATCGCTCTCCTCCTTCTTCGATCGCCATCGCTCTTCTTCTTCTTCTTCTTCTGCTGCTGCTGCTGCTGCTGCCTTCCTGCTCCTGCTCCTGCTCGAGCCCGCGCCTCCGTCTGTGCCAAGATCCGCGTCTTCTGAACGGTTTCCTTTCGCCATGAATCCTGAATAGTAAGCTCTTTCACTCTCTCTCTCTCTCTCTCTCTCTCTCTCTCTCTCACGCACGCACACACGTTTTCTTCGGGCCCTTCCACGCTTCCTCGCCGCGGATCGAGCGTCCCTTTCGTTCCGTGTTCTGGTTTTCTTCGGCTCCCTCGCCTCCCGATCTGGTTTCTCTGATCAACAATCGTGCCCCCCGAAGCTCCCCCTGGAAATGATCGCCCGGCTGCTTCTCGCACGGGGCGCGTTCTCAGCTTCTTTCTGCGCGCAGTCCCTGCAGATCTTATCTGAGTGTCACAACATTTTGGTCTCGAAAGGAACTCTTCATACGAAAGCAAGAGTTCCTTCTCTCCTCGCGCGCGCGTCTTTCTTCTGCCACGATGGCACCCTTCGCTGCACAATCCTTCTGCTGTTTCTGAAACTCTAGAAAAGTGCCATTTCTTTCCCGTCTGCTTCTGTAACGGATGGAATCGGGTTGTTTTATCGGATCTGTCGGTGAGGCCTCGAATGCGTTTGGGTTTCTTCTTTGTCAAAACCATTGCTGTACGGAATTCGCAGAAAAGAACTAGCTTCTCGTTTTGAACATTCCTTGGTCAGAAACAAATCTTCAAAGAATCCAATTCTTGTGTAAGATCTACTTCTGTTGAAGGTAGCCTCAACAGATCTAGCCATATGGAGCTTATTTCGCCGTGCGTGACCTTCATACTATCTACTAATCTGGATACTTTTTGAAAATCCCAGAAGATTAGCATTTGCACTTCAGTTTATCATTTATTCCCTTATCTTCTCTTTGGGAAAAGCTAGAAAATAGTAGTGTTTGATTCTCTATACAGAGATGTGTGCATCTGTGTCAGATCCAGCGAAAATAGTGTTTAAGTATATCTAGTAAGTCATAAAATGTGCAGAACTTCCGTTTATACATGATCACATGGAAAATCATTTAACAAAGCTCTTTCATTTCCACAATGTTTGTCATCGCCTTGATCACTTTCCTGATAAATATCTGACTATCTCAAAGCCCAAAGGAAAATCTTCCTTCCTTCATTGCGTCTCTCCAATCATGAACAGTTGCTCACTGCTGTGTACAAATAGCAAAGCTGAAGGAACTTTGCTCATCCTTGTGCCACATGGTGTGATTTCTATCGTGTTCTGTTGTTGCAAATTGAAAAATATGCCTTATCCTTCGCCGACTACTACACTGCTCACAAAATCTCAGTGCCTGTGTATGTAAGCTTTAGGTTGCCCAATCGTACCCCCAATTTTCCTTGACAAATCGATATTTTTGTTTCGTTGGACTTGCATATGAATTGTGCGTATGATCTGTCTTCTGGATCATGATCCGGGGCATAGTCTGTGTTTTGTAATTTGTAATCCTGAATCAGAGAGCTAAATCCTGAAGGAAACGAAGGTTTTATAAATCTTTCAGTGATTATCTTTTCAAGCTCTTGCTCATTGGAGATTCTGGTGTTGGGAAGTCATGCCTTTTGCTTCGTTTTGCGGTAAGATGGTGCCTGTTCTTTTATTACTAGGAGATGAATGAATGATAATGAATGCTTGTGCCCAACATCTCTGAATTTTAGGCTTAATTTTCAGGATGATTCCTATCTGGAGAGCTACATTAGCACCATCGGTGTTGATTTTGTGAGTCTAACATACTCATCTCTCAAAGATCAAACCTAGGTTACTCATTCGTAGAGACAATCACTAATTTCAGGACAATTGTAGTTTGTGTTCATGATGTCTCTAACAGAAAACAATGGACTTGCAGAAAATCCGAACTGTAGATCTGGACAGCAAGACGATCAAGCTTCAAATAGTGGGTTTTCCCTAATCTTAAACTTTTTAAATGTTGCTAATTGGAGGTCTTACTTGACCTTTCCCTCTCCTTGGCTCCTCCTCTGTCAAACTCATCATCATTGTGCTTCATCTCTTTGTCGATTCTGACCAGCTTATTTCATGAGTTTCATGAATGTTGTTTCATATTTGGAGCTCTATGGATGAATGTTGCACATCTAGACCTGTTTGGTTCATGACAATACCAAATGTTCCTGATGTATTGGCAAAAATTCTTTTCACTGGTCATCCACTATGTTTGTGCGTACAATCACATGAATAAATTAGTCCTGTTTTGTGTGACATGAGTAGATAATAGGATCACATTTTCAGATATTCCTGACATTAATGGGCTGTTTTGGACTTATTTGTAGTAGGTGTTTTTCTTTGCTACCGTTTGCATGCTTTAAGACTGATATGATTTGAGTAATGCTAGTGGGATACTGCGGGACAAGAGCGATTCAGGACAATTACAAGTAGCTACTACAGGGGAGCACATGGAATCATTGTATGTGCTAAATATAGGTACACTTTGTGTTCACAGATGTAAAGTTTTTTATGATGCAAAAACATTGTGTTCTTTGCAGATTGTTTACGATGTGACAGACCAGGAAAGCTTCAACAATGTGAAGCAATGGTTGAATGAAATAGACCGGTATGCAAGTGAGAACGTGAACAAATTGCTGGTAGGCAATAAAAATGATTTGACAGCCAAGAAAGTAGTTGCAACTGAGACTGCAAAGGTAAGAATACTTATTTTCTTACTTCGTTTCTAATTCTTGAGGCCTGGCATTTGTTTTATTCTATTCGGTTATACAGGCCTTTGCTGATGAAATTGGGATTCCTTTCTTGGAGACAAGTGCAAAGGATGCTACCAATGTTGAGAATGCCTTCATGACAATGGCAGAGCAAATCAAGAACAGGTAAACTGTGCATTTAGCAAAAAAGTTTCAGAGATGTTTATCGAGTTATGAAAAGTTAAAGAAAATTATGGGAATGCATACATATTGGAAAATGTTTTGGAAGTTCATGTATATTGAAAATGTTTGAGGAGCTCAATAAGGTTCTGAAACTGTTAATAAATGAAAATATTTTTTGGAAGTTCTCATATACGATGAATTTGACACACGCACCACTCAAGTATATACATCCACATCCACATACATTTACATACAGACAGGCAGTCGGACAGACGTGCGCAACATGTTAAAAAAATTTCCATTGTGCAACGTGAACTAATGTCAGAAAATATCTCAAGAGTTTGTGTATTTTGTATAAGTTCTTTGGAAACTGCTTGTATATTTATCAATGCTCTTCTATTTTAATCAAGGTTCAAAAGTTGGGCTCATTTCAGTAGAAAGAAACCTGCTTTCTAGTTTGTTTTGAAACTCTGAACAAACTGATATAACTGGTGCTTATTTCTACTCAGGATGGCCAGTCAACCGGCAGCAAACACCAATAAGCCAAAACTTGTCCCAATTAATGGACGACCAGTTCAGCAGACGAGCAGCTGTTGTTCATAAACCATTGAGCTTTTGAAAAACAGTAGAGCTATTGCTGTTCGTATGAAGGGAATTTAACTACTTCAGGAATTCATCACGTGAGTTTGTACAGTTCAATATATAAGATCATCTCTTTGATCAAGTATTTTTGAACGAGGTTCGGATGAAGATCTTCTTTTCAGTACATACACCTATTGTGCTGAACCGCAGAAAAACCCAAAAACAAAAATATCTCATTTTATTTTTCGGTTGATGTATACTTCATTCTTTTGAAGCTTAAGCCAGTTTATTGGCTGAACTAAATCTGGGGATTTCTTTATTCTTAATATATTCAATCTCGTTTATTCAGTTGAGTGTGTACAGGGACAGTGGTAGATTCTGGTATTTCACCATTTGAGCAGGATTTCTTTTGTCAATATTCTCCCAGCAAGAACTGACAGACACTCGAGCTGCTTCTATTTTCTCGGATGCCCTGCTTCTGTTATGGACAAACAAGGATTTAGAGGCATACATAGAATTTCTCTCTAACCCAGCTGATCATTAGCATTGTACATGCATTATCTAAGATGCCAAGTGAGTAATCAAACTACGCCATCCACACATTGTACAGTTTGTCATTCATAACTGAATTTTTTGATGGTTGAAATGCTAGTTTTGCTATTGTCGAGATTTGTCATTATCTGACAATTTGTGGGGAGTCCTTAAGGAAGTGAAATGTGAATTGTATGTTCTCCAAGCTTGATAAAATCACTAACCATGTGAAAGTTTGTCCCACAATGGTGATCAGAAAAACTGGGATCTATACAGTGTGTAGTCCAAAGCAAATAAAACTGCAGAGATCGTACAAAGGATGAGAAGATATAAATCTCCCTAGCTGCATGAAATGAGCAGCTTACGGATGTCATTGTGTCTATATCAAATCTGTTTAGTTTCCGAATGTCCAAATAAAACATGAACCTTCAATTTTGTTCTCTATATCAAGATGTGTATGAATCACTGTTCATTGATAAGCATAATTTGCAGCAGCTCTAGTGTAATCAATCTTCGACTCTATATCGCTTTGACAACCCATAGATACATCATCATGAGCAGCTGCACGAGCACCATCGACAACGATATTGTTATGTTCATCAATGGGATCGGTGTTTGAGCAACCATGATCAGGTGAACCCGTGATCAACAGCCTACAATTGATCGGATTCAGCACATGGAGATGCCTATACACGCTAAAATCGTCATCGTAACAGTTATGGTGGTGGCTTCCAGGAATGTGACGGCTCCAATCTTGTCGAGGATGGATCATAGACTGGTCAGGATCAGGATGAAGAGGTTGAAATCGGGGCTGGAAACGATGGTAGTGGGGATCATACAGCATGCATTGTGGGTTCATGATCTGAGTTGATGATGAAGATGAAGAAGATGAAGAAGATGGAGATGGAGAGGGAGATGGAGAGGGAGATGGAGATGACGACGACGACGATTGATCCAAGCTCTCAGCCATGAATGGATGAATGATCTCTCTCTCTAAATCTTATGATCACATTGGGCAATTACAAGTAATTAGTGCTAATTAATCTCTCTACTGTCTAATTTTGTGTCGGAATATTTAGGTATCTTGGGTGAATGATTAATGAATGATCTCTCTCTCTCTCTCTCTAAATCGTATGATCCCGGGTCATTACAAGTGATTAGTGCTAATTAACCTCTCTACTCTGTCTAATTTTGTGTCGGAATATTTAGGTGTCTTGGGTGAATGATTAATGAATGATCTCTCTCCCTAAATCTTATGATCCTGGGTAATTACAGGTGATTAGTGCTAATTAATCTGTCGATATCTAATTTTGTGTTAGAATTAGGTGTTTTGGGTGAATGATTAACGAATGACCTCCCTCTCTCTCTCTCTAAATCTTATGATCATGGGTAATTACAGGTGATTACTGCTAACTAATCTCTCTACTCTGTCTATCTCTGTGCGTTTGTGTGCCAATTATTCGCACTTAATCTTTGCCATCTCTGAGTTTGTGCTGATATTCAAGGATCTTCTAATTCCTTGCTGCCGGTTTAGTGCTAATTGCCCTCTTGTATATCATTATCCGGATTACTAGTGCTTAAAACTAGTGATTGCTTAGATCCTCCAGCGTTAATCGTCCCCGCCCCCCTCTTGTCAGGCAGGATTAGTGCTTAATCTCCCCCCTGCTCGCACTAATCGGACTGGATTAGTGCCTAATCGAAGAGACGTGGCGTTCAGGATTTTCTATACATCCATTTCTATGTACGCATGCATGCATGCGCACACGCATACATCCATTCAGGCACTGCATGCATGCATACATGCGAGCATGCTACGCACACACATACATGCATGCATGCATGACGCACACACATACATGCATGCATGCATACATACATACATACATGCACACACATGCACACATACATGCACACATACATACATACATACATACATACGTACGTACATACACACACATACATACATACATGCATGCACACATACATACATGCGAGCACATGCATACATACATCATATAGAGCGCGCACGGTTCCCGCATGCACGCACACATGCATACATACACGTACATGCATGCATACACGTACATGCATGCATACATACATACATACACAGAGGCACACATACATGCAAGTCCATACGCACACACATACATATAGACATGCAGACATACATATACACAGAGATACATGCATAGACACATGCTTACATACATGCACACATACATACGCACGAATGTACATACAAACATAACTGCCTGAATCCACATGTACATGCATAAATTGTGCATACAGACATATAACTCTGCTAAGGCGCAAATTTGGTGGAAATTTAGAGCCCTCTGAAATGGTTGTTTCCAGCACTGAGAGAGGCTCTAGGATGACGTTGTACTCGACACTGTATGAGTTCGCATGGCGTAGCTTTTGCTTCATCGGGTAATCCGATTTCATCGCATGCTGCATACGGATACGTTTTTCGGCGCATATATCATGGTCTTATCGGTCTGCTCTCAGTTTTTTAGTTTTCTATGCCCAACTCGCGATCAGCTGCTTATGTCCCTTGCGTATTGCAAGCCATATCAGAGTGGCTCCGGTGTTTTTCTCTCGATCGTATATTCCATTTTTTCCAAAAAGAATACGCTCCCTCTATAGAGTTCGCCCAAATTTACATCGCACGGACTTACAAACTTAAGATCACTTTTGGCCAGCCTATTCCTCGTCAATCATTGCACTACTCGAATCCTCCCTATGTGATTCGAGGAGGAAACAACCATGCTGGAGGTGTGAAGTTCCAGATCATGATTTGTATAGCCCTTTCCATCATCTGTACGAGGATCTCACTCAACTATCGCACTCCGATTGCTGACTCGGTCATGTTTTTACCACGCTTATTAACAGCATTTACTCTGCTGTCGAGTATCAACCCTTGACATTAAGCAGTTGCTTGGTCCCTCCCGATCGTTTTCACTTATCAACAACCGGCACTTGGTAGATCACTTCCGCCGGCTTTCGATCATTCTCTTCTTTTTTTTGCTCCAGTCTCATTAGCTTGCGGGATGCATGAGATGTGTCCCTTTCTTATGAATGTACACACATGCAAAACCGCGCACATACATACATACGTCACGCATGCACGCATACGCCATGCATACATACATGCACACACCCATGCATACATACGCACACATACATAAAATACATGCATGCATGCATACACACACATACACACACATACACACGCATAGAATGCATACATGCATGCATGCATACATACACGCGCACACATACATACATAAAGTCATACAAATATATACATGCACATACATAAAATGATATGCACGCATACATACATACATACATACATGCATGCATGCATGCATACATACATGCGCACTGAGAACATACATCAGACGGAGACGAAGGGGGAGGCATCAGCTATGGCGAACGTGGAGAGAGAAGTGGTGGAAGACGAAGTGGGAGAAGAAGCAGAAGAAGAAGAAGAAGAAGAAGGAGAAGGAGAAGGAGAAGAAGGAGAAGATGGTGTCGACGACGGCGACCAGGAATGGAAACATGCGGATATGGAGAAGGTGCTTTGGAGCTCCTCTCAGATTCAGGCTCGTGTTCAAGAGCTCGGAAGCCTCATCTCTCGCGACTTCGCCCAATCCCTCCCTCTCCTCGTTCTCGGGGTAAGTCTCCACATCCATACATACATACATACACACACACACAGAGAGAGAGAGAGAGAGAGAGAGAGAGAGAAAGAGAGAGAGAGAGAGAGAGA